>PVIR01043278.1:0-11828 GCA_004026965.1 Petromus typicus
TTTGCAGAAATTCTTGGTTTTCTCCCTGAGTCCCAAGCCAGCATTCTGATGTGTTACTCCAGGCTTCTCACAAGCACCTCTGGTGGATTTGCTGCTGCTGGCACAGAACATACATTGAGAACACTGTCATACAGCATGTGACCAAGCAGATGTAGGTAAGGAGGACATGTCTGCCTCTCTCTGGCTCCCTCCCTCTGTGGTTCTGTTCATTGGGAACCGGCTCATCCTAAGATTAGGGATCTGGACTGTGAGACACACATCTGGCTTGGATGTCCAGCTCTATCACTCACCCTTTAAAACTGGCTGAAGCATTAGGCTGAGGAATTGCCCAGGATCCAGAGCATTCAGAGACAGGAGTTGGAGAGACAACCAGAGACTCTAGTTCCTAGAAGGATCTCAGTGAATGTGTAACTCCATGGCTGGGCCAGGAAGCCAAGGATAGATATCTCCCCTAAAGACAAAAACCATTAGGTACTATTTGGTTAGGGCCAAGAAGTAGAGAAGTGAGCATGCCTGTCATGTGAGCAAACTACCATATAGAAGCAAAGAAGTGGGTGCTAATGTCCCTAACTTGCAATTAGAGAGAGACTGACACAGTCACAAAGATAGAGAGGAGTTTAAAATAGCAGAAGAAACACCCTTCACCTAGCCCAGGGTATGCAAAATGCCCAGGAGTTGAGTCACAGATATTGTTCAGATTAACCTCATCTTCAGTTTTCCTCCAGCAAGGAAAATTCACCCAAGGCCTCTGTACACAGTAGTACTTTACACCTGACTCTTCTTTGAGGAGAAGAATGTGGATTTGGGGAAATACAATGAATGTTTTTAGAAGGGAGTAGTTTGTCCTGGTTGCAATTTAGCACAATAAACCCCCAAATCCTCAGGTAAACAGAACCTTGTGGTTTCACCTTGGGAGTCTTCTTCTCCAAGTTACCCTTGTAATTAATGGATAATTAAAGTGCCTTTCAGCCTTCACTAATGAACCACCTCCCGCAGCAGGGACCTCACAACAAGAGAACACAGTTATCAGGGCAGAGAGGCTCAGGGGCTTGCATCAATCTTTCTTGCACTGAAAGGTGGTAAGTAGGAGAAAATTTGGAGTCTGAGGTGGTGGCTCAGGTCTATAATCAGACCTAATCAGGAAACTGAGGTAGATAGATGGCAAGTTTAGAGTCAGTATTTAGGCAGCTCAGCAAAATCCTATCTCAAACAACAACAAAAAAACCCCCCATGCAAATTTAGATGTGGTTCAGTGCACCTTGAGTTCAACATTTAAGCCTGCCTAAGGGAAAAGAATAATTTTGGCCTTGATGTATAGAAATGCCAAAATAAAAGTGACCCAAATAAGATAAAAGGTTTCTCTCATATAAAAAGAAGTTCAGGGAAGAAGACCTGTATCCACACAAAAACTGTACACAGATGTCTATGGCAGCTTTATCAATAATTTCCCAATCTTGGAAGTAATCAAGATGGTCTTCAGTAAGTGAGTGGCTAAAGAAAATGTAGTACATCCAAAAATGGAATCTTGTCCAGTATTAAAAAGAAATGAGCTAGCAAGCCACAAGCACACCTGGAAGAAACTTTAATTTATACTTCTAAGTGGAAGAAAAGTCCTGCTTCACGAGGCGATGAATCCCAAACCCTCCCAACTTGAAAAGTCACCATACTGGTGGCTCACGCTTGTAATCCCAGCACTTGGGAGGCAGAGGGAGGAGGATTGCTGTGATGTGAGTTTGAGGCTGAGCTAAGGGCCAGCCTCAACTACAAAGCGAGACCCTGTCTCAAAAAACATAACAAAAAAAAAGAAATTTTAGTTCTGTAAGATGTTCTAAAGGTGAATTGTGCATTGTGCATGTATCAAACCAGGAGAATGTACAACACAGAGTGAACTTAATGTCAACAGCTTTATTTATTGTATCAATATTGGTTCATTGTAACGAAAGTACAATATTAATGCAAGATGTTAATCGTAAGGGAAATTTTGGGGTCCAAGGGTCACATGGAAATTCTCTGTACTCTTCATTCAATTTTTTTGGAAATAATTTGAAGCTGTAAAACAATGATGTTTATTAATATTTTTTAAAACCCACAACAGGCCACGGAGGCCTGGGATGGTAGCCGCAGTCCTTTCACACCTTAGAGCCTATTATCTAGAGCCGTCTTTGGTCTGAAAAGCAGAAGGAGCATTGTACATGACCCAGTTTTCATTAATAAACCTTTGTAGAGATTCTCTGCAGCTTTAGCATCTGTTTCATTATGCACTTGGCTCTAACAGCTTCCAGAGGGGTGAGTGTGTCCAAAAGACTCATTGTGAAAGGCTTGGGCCATGAGTCCCCCTTCTTTTTTCATTTTCTCTTTTTTACTTTTCTCTCTCTTTCTTCTTTCTCTTTCTTTCTTTCTTTCTTTCTTTCTTTCTTTCTTTTCTTTCTTTCTTTCTTTTTTTCTCTCTTTCTTTCTTCTTTCTCTCTCTCTCTTTCTTTTTGCAGTCCTAGGGATACAACTTAGGACCCTTCTACTGAGTTACATCCCCAGACCTTTTCATTTTTAAAAAATTAGACAAGATCTTGCCATTTACTATTTGCCCAGGCTGGAGTCCAACTTGTGATTTTCCTGCTTCAGCCTCCAGAGTGCTGGGAACACAGGCATGCACTGTGCCCAGCTTCCTTCTTTTTCCCCCCTTTCCTGGCGGCCTGAGGTGAGTGGCTTCATTCTACCACGTGACCTTCTGTTCTGCCATGTCACTCTGTTGTGGCACAGGCCCACAAGCACTGGAACCGAACAGCCATGGACTGAAACATCAGAAACCGTGACCAAAATAAACTTTCCCTCTTAAGTTAATTTATCTTGACTACATGTCAGGGCAATGGGAAGCCAACTGATGTGCTGAGGGATGCAGGCTTTTCTCGGAGTGTGTGGCCCCCCTCGTGCTGCTGGAGCTCTGTCAAAGAGGGATAGGGACATGGTATTTGGCGGCAGCTGGCTAGCTCTGCTTCAGAAAGCTGCCTTGTGACTCTGTGGAGTCTCAGTGGCATCGCTTATTCTCGTCCAGCCTGGAAGGATTCTGACTGGCTGAGGTGTGTGTTGTTGTTCCACTGGGAGGAGGCTGAGGAAGAATATTACTGCTGTCCTTTTACCTGAAGGCTCCTTGCTGACATCCCTCTTCCATCCTCACACTGCGAAAGAAGTGGGATTGACTCATAATGACCAGTGTAGCAGCTTTAAAGCTATGAGTGACAGAAATGTGTCTGCTTCCAGTAAGGGAAGAGTCTGCCTGTGTGGTGGGCAGCATTTGAGGAGGAAGTTTTAGGATACAATCCACTCATTTTTGTCTGGGGGAATCAGCAGTCTCTAAAGAGCAGATCTTAAAAAAAAAAAAAAGGAAAAAAGTGATTTTTGATTAATTATATTGGTATGCACAAAATATACTAGAAGAGCTTTGCCTAATGACTTGGTTACTTAATGCTAAAAATGGAGCTTTTATGTGATGCCTGAGTTATTGGTATTCAAAACAGAAAATAAAATAAATTTAAAAGTCTGGTTAAAAAAAAAAAGAAAAGGCAGATCTGTTAACAATGCCTCCAGAAGAGACTGTGGGCCACAGGGTTCTGGTTCCGTAGGTCTGGCTGGGACCTGCCTAAGACTGTCAGGGTGGGAATGTGGCAGAGGCGCGCAGGCAGAGCTGCTGCAGTTTCTTTCTGAAGACACATGTGACCCCCTGGGGGAAGCAGATGCTTTGCTAATGGCTTTAGGTGCTGATGCAGCTCCAGAGGGCAGAGACATTGGTGAGGCGATGACAGGAAACAAGGGAATGGAAGTCCTAGAAACTGCTTGAGCATATGAACTGCTGAGTTTCCATATGGAGACTGTATCTTTTTTTCTGTCAGCCTGTTGAAGGGACTGTTGTTTGGTGGAACTCCCCCCGAGAGCTTGTCCAGGCCCTGTGGGAACAACTGAAACAGCCCAGCAGCCAGCCTGGGCCAGACATGTGCTAATGGGCTGCACAAGGCTCAAGCTGGCTCCCCAGTAAGTGGGGACCTGCTCCTCCATCCACTCCCCATTGCTAACCAGGCAGTGAGTTGTTCCTTTGACTGTATGAATCACATACCAGAGAATTAGAGCTGAATTTCTAGATTCGTGAAGAAAACACATTGTTTTAAAACTCTTATACTCTCTCATAAATGCAGTGTTCATTCATAAGGAAAGGTCTAGAATCTCTTAGAAGAGCATTTCTGCCAAAGCCTAAGATCTCAAAAGTGTAGTCACCAGAGCAGATTAGTAAGTGGGCCTGTGTGTATTTCTTACTTCTTCTTTGAGTCTATAAATCTGATAAGAGAAACCAATTTAGAGTCACTTGCATCTCCTGGCCAGCTTGTGACACCACCTGCGTGAGAGGCGCAGGATGAGGACCTGCTATTTACTTTCAGGGTCCAGCTGCATGCACAACACTCTCCATGTACATCAGGCACAGCCTGTGGCACTGGGTCCTCACCCTTTTTCCCAGCCTGAAGACTCACCCTTGGCAAAAGATGAAAGAGAGCCAACCACAAAATAGCCCAATTTCTCCAGAAGAGCTTTGTGCTCCCCAGTCCTTTCCTCTTTAGAAGAAGAAAGTAGCCACTTCTGGCACTGATGGTTCGTATATATACAGAATCTTCTGGAAGCTTTTAAATGCCTGGTCTTTGGCAGCATTGAGCCAAGAGATTCCTGGGCCACTCTTCTTGGGTTGAGGGTTTCTCTTTGGAGTTTGCTCAGTTAGAGGCATGTCCCCAAACAGACACCAATGGGATGGAGTCTCAAAGTGGCAGAAGTAGCATTTTCTCTGAATCACTTCAGAGAACTCTTTGTCAAGGACAGAACTCTGTTACACATACTGAAGAGAAAGGGAGAAAAGACAAAATGGAAGGAACTTTTGAAATGAAAGAGAACTGAACTACGAGATCACGGCAATAGTACAAGCTGTCAAAGCAGCCATGTGTTCCCAGACTTCCCTTAACACAATTTTCTCCCCAGTACTCCAAGTTGTCATAAATCATTCAGTGTTCACTGTAAGCACATTGACCTATCTTTTCCTATTGCTGCATTTCATATTGTCTTTTTGGAGGTTTACATGAGGATAACAGCACTTTAGAATGATTCTCCAAGTGAATCTTCAGATAAGGATATGTCTGTCCTTGGTGATTAAAACAAAAGAAGTTTCACAGTCTATTTCAGAAGTTTCAGGTTCACAGAGAAATGGAGCAGAAAACAGATCTGCACATGAACAACTTCTCCCATTATCAGCAGTTAGCACAAAAAGACACTTCAGTTATGACTAATGAACCACATTTACATGTAATTATCGTGCAAATCCCTAGTTGACATTAAGGTTCACTCCTGATGGACAATCTATGGGCTTTGACAAATGTGTGACATGCATACTCCATAATGGGATCCTCAGAATAGGGTTATGCTCCTAAAAATCCTCAGGCTGTTCATTGCTCTCTTACTTATGTCTCCTGGAAACCACTGTTTCTTTACTGTCTTCATAGTTTTCTGCTTTCTAGAGCATGGTGTAATTGGAATCACATAATATGTAGCCTTTTTGTATTGTCCTTGTATGGAGTGATGGTTCATTTCTTTTTATTGCTGGATAATACTCAGTTTTCTGGATGTACTACATGACTCTGCTACCCTACTTCCTGGAAAAGACCTGCATCCTTGCCAGCATTTGTTTTATGTTTTATTCTAGAAGTTTCAAAGTTTCAGGACTTATGCCCAGGTCATTGATCCATTTTGAATTGATCTTTGTAAAGGACAAAATACAGAGATTTAGTTATAATCTTTCTTTTTCTTTTATTTTTTGGCAGTACTGGGGATCAAACTCAGGTCCTTGTGCTTCCAAGGCAGACACGGTACCACCTGAGCTAAATCCCTGGCCTTAGTAATAATCTTCTACATATGTATATCCAGTTTTCCTGGTACCATTTGTCAAAGAGGCTATGTTTCTTCCAACATAGGATTTTTATGCCTTTGCTAATAATCTAATGGCTTTGGCTACACTGGTTGGTTTCTGTCTTTTATTCGAGTCCATTGGTCTATGTATCTGCCTTTGTCCTGAGACCACACTGGTTGTGTGACTATGGCTTTTATATATCTGAAATCAAATGTGGTGATGCCTCCATGCTTACTTCTTTTGCTTAGTCTTGCTTTGGTTCTCTTGGGCCTTTTGTGTCTCCATCTGAATTTTAGGACTATTTTTCTAGGTCTGTGATGAATGTCATTAGAGTTTTAATGAGGAGTACATTGACTCTGTAGATTGCTTTTGATAATAAGGCCATTTTAACATTAATCCTGCTGATCCATTAACCTGAAAAGTCTTCCTTCTAAGGCCTTCCCAATTTCTTTCCACAGTACTATTCAGTAATTTTCATTGCAGAGGTCTTGAAACCCTTGTTTAGGCTGATTCTGAGGTATTTTCTAAGCTTTTGTGAGTGGAATTTCTGATTTATTTCTTAACTAGTTCATTATTGGTTTATAGAAAAACTACTGATTTTTTAATGTTGAGTTTGTATCCACAGCTTATTTTTTTGCATGTGGAAGTCCAACTGTTCCAGAGCCATAGTTAAAAAGACTGTCTTCCTACCATTGTGCTACTTTTGCTCCATTATCAAGGAAAAGTTGCCTGTTTCTGGGCTCTTACTGCACTCTGTCTATTTTACTCTTCTTTCACCATTACTACACTGTTTTGATTACTGTAGCTTTACAGTAATTCTTAAGGTTGGATAAAGCCAGTCTCTGACTTGTGTTCTTTTCCTTCAATATTTTGGCTATTTTGGGTCTTTTGCCTCTCCATATAAACTTTAGGATTAGTTTGTTGACATTCAGGCAATGACTTTATGGGATTTTGATGAGGAATTGCACTGAATGTAGTAACTTTTCGTCTCTGTTGTGTCTATAACTGGTAAGAGAATTAGTGGGCTATAGAGTATGTATGTGTTCTGCTTTTGTTCAGTTTACATTTACTCTTCTAAAATGGTTTGGGAAATTTACACCCCCACCAGAGGTTATGGGAGAACTCTTGTAGCTTTGCATCTTCATGATATTCAGTTTTTCCTTTAGGCTTTTTTGGTATCTGCGTCATGAGATTATCATTCTAGTTTGCATTCCTCTGCTAACTAATAAAGTTGAGTAATTTTTATGTTTACTGGCCATTTAGATACCCTCTTTTGTGAAGTTTTTGTCTTTAAATTTTTTTCTTGAACATTCTTTTTTTTGTATTAATTTGTTGTTCTTTTTATATTTAGAACACAAGTTCTTTGTTGACCATATATTATAAAAATCTTCTCTATGTTTTCTTTTCAGTCTGTTAATGTCTGTTTTTGAGAAAGAGGGTCTCACTTTTGTAGTTCAGGCTGGCCCTGAACTCAGCCTTGAGCTCACAGCAATCCTCCTCCCTCTGCCTCCCGAGTGCTGGGATCACAGGTGGGAACCACCACACCTGTCTTGTTAATGTCTTCTGATGAACAGAATTTCTCATTCTAATTAATCTAATTCATTATTTTTCTTTATTTCTGTTTCATTCCATACTTTAGAAATATTTGCCCTCATTACTATGAAAAATAATATTATGAAGGAGTTCTCGAATGGGTTTTACTATTTTTCTTATCATATATGTATTTTTCTTTTTGAGACAAGGTATTGCTTTGTAGTTCAGGCTGGCCCTGAACTCAGCTTTGAGCTCACAGCAATCCTCGTGCCTCTGCCTCCTGAGTGGTGGGATTACAGGACAGAGCCACCACACCCAGAATTGTGGTATGTGGTATTGATTGCTGGTGGGTGTGAGTCTCTATGCACTGTTGTATGTGGTTACCGGGATAGAACCTGGGTCTTTGTGCTTGCAATGCAGGTGCTGGAACCACTAAGCTAAATCTCTGGCCCTTTCCTATCATATTTAGATCTGCTATCCATGTACATATTTTTGTGTATAGCACGAAATAAGAGACAAGTACTATTTTTTCTTTTTCTTTTTTAAAAAATCAGCACATGTTTGATGTACATAGTGATGGCAAACCTCATGGGGAACTGGTACATGTACATAACACATCTTAATTCTTTTTGGGGCCCATTGCCCTGTCTTCCTCCTCATCCCTCTCCATCTCTTTGTCCTCTTCTCATTTGAAGAAAAAAAAAAAAACTATTTCTCTGCTTTCTTTAATCTGTCTTTTGTAATTCATAATATGTACACTTTGGGTTTCTCTTACAAAACAAACTATATAGCATTTAAGCTAGTGTATCTGATTTATTTCATTTAACATTATGGTCTCAAGATGGATTCATTTCCTACAAATGATGTGAGTTTGTCCTTCTCTATGGACATCTCTATGCTCCATTGTGTATAAATACTAAGTTGTCTTCATCCATTTTTAGCAACAATATAAAAAGTTTCTTTTCTTTCCCATAGCCTTGCCAGTGTTATTGTTACTGGGTTTCTTGAGTGCTCATTCCTTGGTTGCCAGTTTCTTCTCATCTCAAGCAAAGAATTGAACACGGCAAGCAAAAACAGTGACAAGTTTATTTGAAAATGTGAAAGTGAAGGATAAGGGAGAAACTGGCTCTGGAAAGTGAGTTTGGACTGAATAAAAGAAGGGGAAAAGTCAAAATACAGTGTGGGAAACACAGTGGGTCACTGTGAGGAAAGCCATAGGAGTGGACCCTTCATGGCTCCCAAGGTCCCTTTATTTCCTCCACACATCACAAGAACCTCCAAGAACTTCCATATACGGACCTGAGATTTATTTGGCGCATCTGTCCAGAAATCGGGTAGTGCTTATTTCCCCAACCAGCTTTGCCATACCCTGTGTTAAAGCAGAAAAAGGAACCTTGACGATGCTCAACGACCACACCACACACCAGGCAACCGGGCAGGAGATTTTATTAAAGGGGTGCAGCTCCCACAGCGGGAACCTCAGGAGCCGGGGAGGACAAAGGGAAGAAGAAAAGAGAAAAGGAAGGAAAGGAAAGAGATGTGCAAAGAGGAGAGAGCAAAAGAAGAGAGAGAACGAAGAGAGAGAGAGTGTAGGGCAGGTGGTCAGTGATTTATAGGGGCCAGATATGCATGCATAGGTCAGACAAAGGGATTCTCCTTGATAGGTGAATTTTAAAGGTAACTTGGGCCTGACTGGCCGGCCTGAGTTACATCATAGCCTGGGGTGGGGGGTGACTGCTGTGTCATCCCTCCTGAGTTTGGGAGTTTATGGAAAAGAGGGGCCTGAGTTTTAAGAGATATGGCCTTCACAGTAAAAGGGAACGGAACTCGGTAGGGGGCTTTGAGTAAAGAGTTTTTGCCAACACTGGAGAGTCATGTTGTAAGGTTAGGTAGCTCATAACATTGCAACTTTTCTTACACCCTGGCTTCCTGCCTTATTGTTGTTCGATTTCTTGATGATAATCATTTTTTTCTGTAGAAAGATAGAATCCCAGTGTTATTTTAATTTGCATTTCTCTAATGGCCAGAGATAACATTTTAAAAAAACTATTGGCCATTTGTACTTCTGAGAATGACCAGTTATGATTGCTTATTTTTTTATTAGGTCTTTTATTTTGAGGGTATGATTCTTTTTAGTTCTTTATATACTCTGGATACTGGTCTCCTTTCTAAGGGTCACTGGCCAAAATTTCCCCTATTTTGTAGACTGTCACTTTACTTTCTTGGTTGTTTGCTTTGCTGTGCAAAAGCTTTTTCAACTAATATTATCCCATTTATTGATTCTTGATGTTATTTCTTATGCAAGTGTAGTTCTATTTGGAAAGTTTTTGCCTATGCCTATGTCTTCAAGAGTTTTATCTATTTTATCTTCCAGCAGATTAAGTTTCTACTTTATAATATTTACTCTTTAATCCATTTTGATTGTCTAAGCAAGAAAGCCAATAATTCTTTGTGGTAGATATTCAACATTGAACCTTTGTAACTTTTAGCTGTTCCTTCCTTTGCAAAGGTATATATCCAGGACAGGATGACCAGGGCTTGAAAATAAAGTGATTCTCTGGATTTCTTGCAGATTAAATACTTTACCAAATTAAGCAGACATATAAGTGCTGGAAGTGGTGAGCCTCCTCTGAAGACAAGGAGTTATTGTCTAAGGTCACTCTGTGAATCATGTTGCTGGAGTGGGAGCGATGCCAGGAAATAATTATTGAGCTGACCATAAGAATCTAACATCATATTAAATGAGAAATGACAAAAGAAATGGAGAATAATGAACTGAGAGGAAGAAAGGAATTTGGAGGGAGAGAATTGGGAGATAGGAAGTGGGACAAAGGGAAGCTGCTGGTACTTTGCAGGCATTTGAGGAGGTACTGTGGAAGGGGAATGATATTTCTTGTGTGTCTCACCAGAAACCAGAACAATAATCCATACATGGAAGTTGTAAGGAATGTATTTCAGCTTGGTAGAAGAAACAACTTTTAAAGTGAAAAAAAAAAAACAAAAACCCAAAAAATAGTGCCAGGGATTTAGCTCGTGGTTCCAGCCCTTGCCTGGCAAGTGCAAGGTCCCAAGTTCGATCCCCAGTAACCACATATCACAATGCTGGGGGTGGTGGCTCTGGCCTGTAACCCCAGCACTCAGGAGGCAGAGGCAGGACGATTGCTGTGAGCTCAAGGCTGAGTTCAGGACCAGCCTGAGCTACAAAGTGACACCCTGTCTCAAAAAACAAAACCAACCAAACAAACAAAAACTAAAATACAACTAACAAAAGGAAAGACAGGACTGGGGGATAGTGGCAGGGAGTAATATTAAGATATAACAGTTGGGAACAATTCATATTGAGAGAATTGATTCCCAGAGCAAAATTCAATTGTCAGAAATGAGGCTGTGCATGAAGATGAATGTTTATCCACTTTCTGTTCACTCCACACATATTTATTTTTTGATATATTTAAATGAAAGAATACTATATAATTTAAAATAAATGAAACACTGCTGTGTGTGTCAAAATTAAGCCATAGATAATAAAGTGGCACAAAGAAGTATATGAAATATAAAAAATATAAAAATAAATATACTACATAGAAATCTACAAAATGGTGATAGACTAGGAAAAGTAAGTAGGGGCTGGGACTATAGCTCAGGAGGAGTACCCACTTACCTGGGTTCAGTCCTCAGAACCACGAAAACAAAATGAAATGAAGCAAAAAAGCAAAGAAATGTTTGATGCAAAGTTCAGATGTGTGGTTACTTCTGAAAAGAGGAAAGGATGGGCTCAAGGAAGACTGCACAAGGACTTCAAAGATACTGGTGAAAGTCTGTTTTCTAAATTGCCTGGGGGACACAGCAGAGTGTCTTTTACTCTAAGTCAGTTTGTAGATAGTGGATGTACTCTTCAATGTAAGACATAGTTACACTAATAAAAATGAAAGCAGGGCTGGGGATTTAGCTCAGTGGTTCTGGCATCTGCTTAGCAAGAGCAAGGTCCTGGGTTCTGATCAGTATCTATATACAACAATGCTGGGCGTGGTGGCTCACACCTATAATTCCAGCACTCGGGAGGCAGAGGAAGTGAGACCCTGTCAAAAAAAAAAAAAGATGGGACTGGGGATTTAGCTCAGTGGTTTGGCACCTGTCTTGCAAGTGCAAGGACCCGGGTTCAATCCCCCGGTAACCACTTACAATACTGGGCGTAGAGACTCACACCCAGCAGCAACCAGTACCACATACCACAGTGCAGGGCGTGGTGGCTCACGCCTGTAATCCCAGAACTAGGGAGGCAGAGGCAGGAGGATTGCTGTGATGTGAGTTTGAGGCTGAGCTCAGGGCAGCCTGAACTACAAAGTGAGACCCTGTCTCAAAA
>PVIR01043279.1:0-11815 GCA_004026965.1 Petromus typicus
CACCTTTTTAATCAACAAATGACATTTACGAATTACCTGCCCTACACTCTCTTCAAACTGAAGTTCAGCCCTTACATTTATTCAAGGGATATTTGGGGATCTAAACTGAAATTCTTTAATACTGTAGTTTTGGAGCAATTCATGGAGCAATTCTGAGTCCAGGATTAATAAAAACCAAGAATATATATATGCCTATAATTTCAGAGTTCTGAGAAGCTAAGGCAAGAAGGTCACAAGTTCAAGCCCAGCCTTGGCTACTTAGCAGCCTGTTCAGACCTTGTTGAACTGGGATGTAGCTCAGTGTGTATCCCCTGGCAAAACAGACAAACACTCCAAACAAACAAAAACAAGACTAAGGGGGAGTAAATATTTTTTGTGGTGTTCTAAGTCCAGTTGGAAAACGATGAGCAGTTTCGTTTATATTAGCAGAGTATCTTACCCTTATAGAAAGGGCCATGTTGCTTAGTTTATTTGTTTTTCATAGTAAGACAGCATGCCTTCACATTCCTATGTACACATTGCTCTCACTCTAATAGGCCTTATTTGTTAAGTGAGAAACAAGAAATAGTTTTATTGACTGGTAGGTTCACATGCTGCAACCAGCAACAACCCTGGGTATTCATTCCTTTCTTTTCTTATTGTTCACATGCAAAACTCAGATGCAGTTTGGACTACTTATCTGTTTAACTTGTGTAGGTCAGAATGACTGTGAATTGTGAGGTTTGGTTAGTTGTCCCAGTGAGAGAAACAAAGTCTGAGTGGGTCCGATCCCTGGGAACATTTTACCTTCATGTACACACAGTGCACACTTAAATTGCCTGGTTGAATAATTTCACAGAAATAATTAATCAGGATGGAGAGTTGGTAATAATGTAAATGAGTATAGTTACCACACAGTTGTGAGAGAAACACCTGCTAACAGTGACTCAGGAGTGCTTCCCTGGCGGTAGAGGACTGTTCTTCTGGGAAGCTGGAAGCTTGACAAATGGGGTTAGATTCAGAGTTCAGTGGCTGCCAACACTAATTACAGGGCGCTATGAAACCAGGTTCTTTAGGTTGGGTGGAGATGGAGGCTACCAGCACTGTGTACAGTCCCTAGGGCAGAACATGTGAGTGGGAAGAAGAGATGAGAATTCTCTGGGCTGCTGCAAGGCTGACAGAATTTTCTTGAGCAATAAGCAGCAGCTTCCAGCATTGTTAGCTCCTTTGCAGCACATCTTCAGTACTCATGACGTGTGGAAGAATTGAGCAAAGGTAAAAGTGTGGTAAGAACATTATGTTTTCTTACTAATTTCTTTTGGCAGACATAGAAATGAAGTGTGTGTATGTGTGTGTGTGTGTGTGCAAAACTGAATATGTGCTGTCAAATTTCAGCCTGTTTTAATCTCACATTTTTTAGCATTTACTTTTTAGCATTTTCTTTCTATTCTCTGTAGTCTCAATGCTAAGATGTTTGATCTACTCTGTTGAGAAAAGATAAATGACTCAAAAGGAGAAGTGAACTGTAACACTCAAAGATTAGCTTATCATTTCTGCAATAACTTTTATAATGCACAGAAAGAAATAGCTTTTGACTTAGAAACCTAGCCTAACTCCTGAGTCAACTGTGTATTTGTGACATTATGAAAGAAATTTAATTATCAAACTGCAGTTCCCTAACTTGTAAAATGAGTGAAATAAAAACTTTATCGAGTAGTAAAAATTCTGATGTAATATTATCAAAGAATGTTGGGCAATGCCTGTAACATGATAGAAATTCAAAAAATATTGGCTACTTTAAGTTTATCAACTTCTAAGCACTTTCTTTAGCATGGAGTCAAACCGTTCCAATCTTTTTTTAAAGGGTCTTGCTTTACAGTCCAGGCTGGCCCTGAGCTCACTGTATAGCCCAGATGAGCCTTGAATTCACAACAACCCACTCTTGACTTTTACAGTCCCAAGTGTGTTCCCAATTTATTTATTTTGGGTTGTAGCTAACTGAGGCAGAGCAAGGGCCAACTCAACTTTAATGACTTAGTAGAATTCAGTTCATTTTAAGTTAGGATCTAGCTTTGTGGTTGGATAGGCAGAATAGATGCTGATGTCATATGTCCCTTAATGCTGAATTTTATTTTACTTGATGTTTGTGAGATTTTTCCCTTCTGGAATGGTGCCTGAGATCCTGTCTTTCTTGGAGGGAGGCTGGGGTAAGAGGGTGGCAAGTTTAAGCTCAGCTTGGGCAACTGAGTGACTTAACTAGATCCTGTCTCAAAATAAAATTCAAAAATAAAAAAGTGTAGCTTGGGATGTAACTAAGTGGAAGGCCCTGGATACAACTCCTAGGGCTGAAATAAAAATGTGATGCTTCCTTTCCATCCACTCATTCTTTTCACCCAACCATTCATTCATCCATCACCCCCCCCAACCCACTGACACACAGTTTATATATACATTATCTATATATCATAAAATATTTTATCATAACAAGAAATAAAGAGCAAGCAGTACTGACTGAATAGCAAGGGCAGAGACATGGGTGGTAAGCTGCAGCAGACATAAATGTTTAGGAGTAGTGAGAAAATGGTTCTATATTTTGAACTGTGAAGAGTAGAGGGAAAGAAAAGAGATTTAAAGACTGATTTGGGTATCTTACTTTTAAGAGACTATGTGGATAGAAGACCACAGAAAAAGAGGAGCCAGGAAAGTGGAAAGAAAATAAAAGAATATTTTTCAGAGAAAGCAGTGACCAGCTCTGTAAAATTTGCTGATGGCTCAAGTAAATGGTTGAATTTAGCAATTCGAGGGTCTTTGTTGACACTACTGAGAAAGGCAGGATCTGTGGGACAGGTGAAGGTAGAACAGAATTCGGTGGAGCAAGGTAAAGGCACAGACATTAAATTGCTGCCAATCTCTGCCCTACCCCAGTCCTGAATGTCCCATTCATCTTACTTATCTTTGTCTTATGTTGCCAACTATATTTGCCTTTGTTAGCGATTTTGAATTGTGCAATGGGTTGACAAACAAGCAAGATGGGTTCTCTGGCTGATGGGTGTGTCTTCAGCCTGTGTTAAGACTAGGTTCTGTCATTACATCCCTGTCTGGTGACAGAAACGCAACCATCAAAGCGGTGCAGAGGGAGGTGTTCCCAGACACAGCAGTGTGCTTCTTAGAATTTAAGACACAACCCCACTAGGAGTTTACTCTGGGCTATAATCATGGAGGGCAGATTGGGGCCTATTCACATCTCTCCTGATGAAACCCAAGAATAAGTACTTTTAGCACCTATCTGGTAATAGGTCCAGAACAGGGCAAATAAAATTCTTAAAGTTAAGATAAATTAGAGGAGAAGAACATTACAGTGAGAATAATGAAGAGAAAAGAAATCAAAACATGAAGAAATTTTTCCAGCTATGGTCATCTTCCTTTAGGGCTAAGATGATCCTGGGAAACACGCAGGGCTGACCTGATGTACCTTTAATAATGCTTCTAGAATTTGGCAAGTATTTGAAAAATGGCCCTTACTGGGCTGAAGACAGCAGATGATTCAGCTGGCGTAGGTCCACTTGGCATTTGTTGGGACAACAAGAGCACTTTCCTGCAGTGCTCTAGACACATTTGCAGACAGTGTCCTTTTGTTCTTAGGCAGTGGCACGCCTGTTGCTTCCTCCTCCCACCTCTTATTTATCCACAGAGGACTCCTGTGAAAATAATAATGGGGGCATAGACTGTAATTTTTAGGTTTTCCTCCAGGACTCTGTTTTGATATTAATAACAGATAAAGGATAAATTTGAGGATAAGTTATTATCTTTCTTTGAATCTGGAACACAATGCTTTCTGCTCATTCTGCATGTGTCTAACACCGCGCATGTACCTGCAGTCTCTTTTTATGTAATAATTCTTGTTCTTCCTTCACTCTCCTGACAAAGACTTGTAACTGTTGCTTCTCCCTGCTTCTTAGTAGCACAGGCTGTCAGTCTAACTCCATCCCTTTGGCTGGCAGACTCTGCCAACATCATCTGCCATCCTGAATAATGTCTTGTCACCAGTGAAATCCTCTCAGTCTCCTTCCTTTATCTGGGAGGTGGGCCTCAAGGAGACACCAGTAAGTCATAAATGCAAGGGTGACACAACTGAATGAAGCCTGAAAGCAGTACTTGCAGTGTGAAGATCAGTCACTTCAAAGAAGCAACCAAAACTTCTTTGGGTCAAGGTAGAGGTGTGGGTGAAAATGTCATTAACATCGTGAAAGGAGACACCTGAGTTAGGTCATTCTCCAAATGTTAAATACATCTATTAGAAGCCCAAGGAAATTTGGGTGAGCACAGGTCCACAGGGACCATGGCTGCCTTTTAATTTGCTCATTAACAGAATCTAACTTCCTTCTGTTATCTGCTGAGCTCCTTGTTTGTAATATGGGTTGATGGGGCTCCGGGCAGATCCACATCTGTGTGGATGTAGTTGGGACTGGCTTTAATTTGGCTGTCTGACTAAGTTTGGGGCTGAGTCTGTTTGGATCTCAGAGGTAGCATGTCCTTGACTGTCTCCGTGCAATTCAGCTTCAGTACATTTACCCGCCCCAAGGCTGTTCACATGTCATCTTGTGCCAGCTGGAACTGTCATTCTCCAGTTTAGGCAATTAGGAAGAGAACAATGGCAGCTAGAGCTGCTGTGACTTGTGGGTGTGGCCCGGTGTCTGGTCATGTAAAAGTTTCCTTGTCATATTTAACTCCTACCCTCTTTCTGTACCAAGGTACAACTATGCGCTCATTTACTATGCATTGTGAAGGATATTTCCAACTATTTTAGGAGTGTGAAGAGAGGTGTTTATTTTTAAATATTTGTTTGTTGTTTTGGGTTGACTGGGAGTTCTGTAGAAGCCATGCATTCCTAAGCCTCTACTCAAGCTGTGTTATAGTTCTTTGTGACACACTTGCTCAACACTGTCCAATGCCAAGTTCTGATCTATATTTGAGAAGATGGAAGTGAATAATAGCAGAAATAACCATTAGGAATGGGAATAATGGACACATCCCCATTAACAATAACAATGTCCTTCCCAGTCCTATTTGATTTGATGGGAGGCCTCTCTAAGGATCAATTGCTCCTGGACATATGCTAAAAGTAGGGGAGACACCATTCATTGGTTTGAAGTTGACTTTAACTCTTGATCTACTTCCCAGGGCTGACCTCAGGCCGATGTACTGACTTCTACTGTGATTTCCTTGATTTATTGGTTTTATTGGAGGAAACACCTCTTGAACACGTACACCTTTCTCTTAGGTATTTGGTTATTTATTTATTTTTCATGGGCACTGCCTTAGTGCCCCATCTTCCATCTAAATTCTCAGGCTAGCCTGGCCGTGTGCTTACATTTGAGAGGCCTCAATCCTATCAGGCATTTGAATCAGACCATAACTGCCATCACGTCCACTCAATTCCAGCAAATTGGCCCTATCCAAATAAAATCCTTTTCTTCTTTTTCTTGGACTTATTAACATGTATTAATTGTTAAAATAAATGGGATTTACTTTGAGATTTCCACACATACATATGTTGTGTGAGATCATATCCATCTATGCTTCTTCTACATTCCTTCCTCCTTTTTCACAGGATGATGTCCTTTCTCAGTCCTTAGTAATACCTCTTCTACTTTCAGGTTTCCTCCTCTCCTGAATTCCTCCTTCTCTGTTTTTACATCTTCTTTTTTATTCTGTTTCTATATTTGAGAGAAAAAAAATTGTGCTTGTTTTTCTATATTTCAGTTATTTTGTCTATCATAATATCCTCTATTTCTATTCATTTTTTAGCAAATGTCACAATTGCAGCCTTCTTTTTGCCTGAATAGTACTTTCTCTACATATAATATTTTCTTTGCCCATTCCACTTTTGATGGGGATTCAGGCTGAATCCATATATTAGCTATAGTAAATAATGTTGTAATAAATATGAGGATATAGGTGTCTTTTTTCTATGCTGATTTCATTTCCTTTACATTCATATCCAGTAGTAGTATAGCTGGATCATAGGAGAATTCTGTTTTAGTTTAAATTACTTTTAGTTTTTTTATTTTTTATTTTTATTTATTTTTTGAGACAGGGTCTCGCTTTGTAGTTCAGGCTGGCCCTGAGCTCTGCCTCAAACTCACATCACAGCACTCCTCCTGCCTCTGCCTCCCGAGTGCTGGGATTACAGGTGTGAGTCACCACGCCCAGCACTCCTTTTAGTTTTTTGAGGAATCTCTATGCCTTTTCCCCATAGTGGCTGAACTAGTTTACATTTTCACCTGCAATACTTGTCTCTAGGTTTTCACCATTTTTTGTCAGCTTTTATTTACCTCTTTGTTTTCATGTTAACCATTCTAACCACTAAGAAATGATTCCTATTTTAGTTTTGGTGTATTTTCATAAAAGCTAGTGATATTGAGCATTTTTCATGTATTTGGTTAACATTTGTATTTTTTCTATTTAGATCATTTGCCTAATTTTGAAAAGGTTCTGTTTAAATGATTTGCTCATTTTTAACTGGATTACATAGGCATTTTGGCTGAGTTTTTTTCAGTTGTGGCATATTTTGGATATTAAGCTTCTGCCAGGTGAATAGCTGGTAAAGATTTTTCTTCCCACTGGGTAGTTTGTCTCTTCACTCTGTTGTCTCCTTTGTTATGCAGAACCTTTATAACTTGGTACAAACTTGTTTTTAAGAGTAAGAGAAATGAGAGAAAGCTAGTGTCCAGAAGGGACAGAAGGGGACCAAAAAGTGAGTTGCCTGTTCACTTCACTTTTCAAAGGAGTTTTCCTCAAGAAAGCCATGAGGTGAGATGCATTCCTGGTGTGAAAAAACCGTAAGACCTGAGGAAGGTTACGAAGTGAGCATGAGGTGAGACAAACCTGGGACCAACCAATACAATCACAAGTACAATCTTCCAAGTAATATTGGTTAAACTGGGGTCAAATGAGAAGAGAAGTCATGTACAGGAATTTGCAGAAAGGAAATGGTCAAGGGAGATTGATGTCCATGTAGAATATCAAACACTGCTATTCACCTCCTGGGGACATAGTATCTCATTCTTTTTTTTTTATAATGCTAACCAGTAATGTGTTTCAATTGTTTTTCCATCCTGAGGGCCCAGCTTTGTTCAAATTCCTTATAATAATTTCTAACTAACTTAGTTATCTATAATATTCCCACCTCTGAAGAAGTAACCCTAACTTTGGTCAGGGGAGAAAGGGTATATTTTTATTATCTAACTACTTCAAGCTGAGAAGGGTCAAGTTAAAGGCTCTCGCCAGAAAGCTAACTTAATGGGCCTTCCTTAGAACTCATATTGTAGTTTAGCAATCAAGAACTTTTTATATGGTTGATCTGGTGGATCCTGGTAAAAGAAGTTCAGCACATTTGCTACTGGTTCCATCTGTACGATCAGCTTGGAGTTTGACAGTCTCTAAGCAAGAATAAAGAGAAAATTTGTGACATTCAAGTAGGTATAATCTAAGCAAGACCATCAGAAAGGAAAGACAGGTTGAGGAGAGAGATACACTTAGAAACTGAAATAATGATTGTAATCTATTAGCTCTTGGACTCGTATGGATGGAGACTGTAATTCTGATATTTTGTCATAAGCCTCTCTAGTATCAGCCGTAAGAAGAGAGAGAAAAATTGGAGTATATGTTTAGCTAAGAAACTAAACACTCCAGTTGAGCTCTTATAGATTCTACCATAGTTTTTCCAACTGAACTATAACCATGATTGGCTACCAGTGTAGGTGGAAACTACCAGAAGAGGTCAGTATTTGGAGCCCCTTTTTACATCTAGCTTTATTATGATGGGCTTTATTTTTTTTCACACAGAGGACTTAGCTGTTTGACCATGACTACTGTGTATGTATCACAATAATATATTTAGCAATGTGTTTCCCACAAGATCATGGAAGTTATTGGGGTTCCCTTAGTGAAAGAAGGCTGAAAAAAATTTTTCTAGGCAACTTCCCCTTTATTTACTAAAGGGAGTCTTATATAGCAGTTTCCTAAGTGCAAGGTTCTTTATTTAAATATCTTTTTTAAAATTTTTAAAATCCTTATTGGTATATTACATATATGCATCATGATTACACTCCATAATGGGGATTTGTACAAGTATAAGACACAACTTAATTCTCATTTTTTCCCATAGCCCTACCAACCCTACCACCCCCCCCATATACATAAAATTTGTTTCCTTACTTTTTTGTTACAATCTCAACACTTTTCCCCCTTCACTCTATTTTACATTGAGCATTTTCTACTTCACAATATATAACATACAATGCTAGGACTCATTTACATCTTTATTTTCTCATACCAGAGCAAAGATGCGACATGTACCTATCTGTGACCTATGTATTTCACTTATGAAGATATCCTCAAGGTATGTCCATTTAAGTAGAAATGATTCAAACTTATCATTTTTTATGGCAGAGTAATACTCCATTCTGTAGAAGAACCACAGCTTTTTTATCCAGTCTCCAGTGGATGGACACTTGGGTTGTTTCCAAGATGTAGCAATCACAAACAGAGCTGCTATAAACATGGGTGCACATACATCACTGTGATATGAGTCTTTTAATTCTTATGTGTATATACCTAGCAGGGCAATGGCCGGGTCAAATGGGACCTCCAATCCTAGTTTTTGAGGATTCTCCAAACTGATCTCCACAGGGGTTGTACAAGTCTACAGTCCCACCAACAGTGGAGAAGGGTTCCTTCTTCTCCACAGCCTCACCAACATTTGCTGTTGGCTGATTCTGAAATGGCAGCCATTCTATGTGGAGTGAGATGAAATCTTAATGTTGTTTTCATCTGTATCTCTCAAATGACTAGTGATGTTGAACATTTCTTCATATGCTTCTTAGTTGCTCTTATTTCTTCCTCTGAAAAATATCTGTTCATTTCAGATGCCCATTTTTGAATTGGGTCTTTAAATTTGGGTGGGCTGATTTTTTTTTGAGCTCTTTATATATTCTAGATAACAGCCCTTTGTCTGAGGAAGAGCTGGTAAAGATTTTTTCTCACATTGTTGGTTGCCTGTTTGCACTGTTGGTGGTTTCCTTTGCTGTGCAAAAGCCTTTTAAGAGAATGAGGTCCCATTTGTTGATTTCCTCAGCCAATTCCTGTGCTATAGAAGTTCTGTTCATGAAGTCTTTCCCTAAGCCAATGTCTTCCAGAGTTTTACCTAACCTGTTTTATAACAGGTTTAGGGTGTCTGTTTTAATATTTAGGTCTCTTATCCACTTTGATTTTAGCTTGGTACACGGCGAGAGTTAGATCTAGATTTAGTCTTTGGCAAGTGAAAGCCCAGTTTTTCCAGCACCATTTCTTAAAGAGGATATCTTTCCTCCATTGAGGATTTTTGGCTCCTTTGTCAAAGATGTGGTGACTCAATGTATCTGGAGCAGTTTATGGATCTTCTGGTCTACTCAATTGTTCCTCAGGTCTGTTACTTTGTCAGTACCATGCAGTTTTTATCACGGTGGCTTTATAGTACAGTTTCAAGTTCGGAGTTGTGATACCCCCTACCATGTCCCTGTTGCTTAGAATTGCTTTGGCTATTGTAGGTCTTTTGTGGTTCCAGATGAAAGTTGGAATTTTTTTCTCTAGATCTGTGAAATATGCTGTTGGGATTTCAATCGGGATTGCATTGAATGTGAAGAGTAGTTTTGGAAGAATAGCCATTTTGACAATATTGGTTCTTCCTACGCAGGAGCAAGTATGTCTTTCCATGTTTTGACATCATCTTCTATCGCCTTTTTCAGAGTGCTATAGTTTTCAGAGTAGAGGTCTTTCACCTCCTTTGTTAGATTGATTTTCAGGTATTTTGTTTTTTGGGGTGCTATTGTGAAAGGGACTGACTTGCCAATTTCTATTTCCGTGGGTCTACAGTTTGTATATACGAAGGCTATTGATTTTTGAACGTTGACTTTGTAACCAGCTACATGGCTAAAATTGGCGATTAAGTCCAGAAGTTTTTAAATTGAGTTTTTAGGATCCTCTAGATAGAGTATCGTGTCGTCAGCAAATAATGACAACTTAACTTCTTCTTTTCCAATCTTTATTCCTTTATTTCTTTCTCTTGCCTAATTGCTATGGCTAATATTTCTAAAACTATATTGAACAGAAGTGGTGAGAGAGAACATCCTTGTCTTGTTCCTGATCTTAATGTGAAAGGTTTCAATTTTTGACCATTTAGTATGATACTAGCTGAAGGTTTCTTGTAGATAGCTTTTATTAGTTTGAGATAGAGACCATCTATTCCGATCTTCTATAGAGTTTTGAACATAAATGGGTGTTGTATTTTGTCAAATGCTTTTTCTGCATCAATTGTGATGACCATATGATTTTTGTCCTTAAGCCTGTTAATATGATGTGTAACATTTATTGATTTACATATGTTGAAACATCCTTGCATCCCTGTGATGAATCCAACTTGGTCAGGGTGTATAATCTTTTTATAATTCTGTTTGCCAGGATCTTATTGAAGATTTTTGCATCAATGTTCATTAGAGATATTGGCCTGTAGTTCTCTTTTTGGTTGGATCTCTCTCTGCTTTTGCAATCAGGGTAATGGTTGCTTCCAGGAATGAGTTTGGGAGTACTGCTTCTTTTTGAATTTCATTGAAGAGTTTCAGAAGTAGAGGCACTAACTCTTCTTTAAAAGTTTTATAGAATTCAGCAGTAAAACTGTCAGGTCCAGGGCTTTTCTTTGTTGGCAAGTTTTGAATTACATTTTCAATTTCACAGATTGTTATTGGGGCATTTAACATTTCTATATCTTCTTTATTCAACAATGAAAGTTCATATGTGTCTAGAAATCTATCCATTTCTTCTACATTTTCCATTTTATTAAAGTATAAATTTTCAAGGTAGGTTTTTATTATCCTCTGGACTTCCTCTGGGATGGTAGTAATATCTCCATTCTCATTCCTAATAGCATAGATATGAGCCTTTTCCTTCCTTTCTTTAATGAGGTTGGCTAAGGGTCTATCAATTTTATTTATCCTCTCAAAGAACCAACTTTCAGATTCACTGATTTTCTGAACCTTTCTCTTGGTTTCTATTTTATTAATTTCTGCCCTGATCCTTATAATTTCTTGCCTATTGTGAACTTTGGGTTTGTTTTGCTCCTCTCTTTCTAGTTGCTTGAGGTGCAGCATTAAGTTGTTTATTTGAGCTTGCTCTGTTTTCTGGATGTAGGCTTTCACTGCTATGAATTTTCCTTGTAGAACTGCTTTCATTGTGTCCCATAAATTTCTATATGTGTACTGGGGTTATTGTTTAGTTGTAAGAGCTGCTCAATTTCTTCTCTAATTTCTTCTGTGACCCATTGGTTGGTCAGGAGAGTGCTGTTCAGTTTCCATGTGTTTGTGAAGATCCTGGGCTTGCGTTTGCTATTCAGCTCCCATTTCAGGGCACTATGGTCCGGCAGAATACAAGGGATAACTTCAATCCCTTTATATTTGCTTAAACCTGTTCTATGAACAAGCACATAGTCTATATTGGAGAATGATCCATGAGCAGCTGAGAAGAATGTATATTCTGACTTTATGGGGTGAAATACTCTGTAGGCATCTATTAAGTCCATTTGCTGAAGAGTCTGGTTGAGCTCAAGGATTTCCTTAGTAACTTTTTGTCCACTTGATCTGTGTCTTTGTGACAGTGGGGTATTGAGGTCCCCTACTATTATTGTATTGGAGTTTATCTGGTTTTTCAAGTCCGTTAATATTTGTTTTATATAGTTGGGTGCATTAGAATTTGGAGCATAGATATTTAAGATTGTGATTTCTGTCTCTTGGATTTTTCCCTG
>PVIR01043280.1:0-11809 GCA_004026965.1 Petromus typicus
ATTGAATTAACTCACCAATATTATCCCAGATAATATTGCCCCTAAATGCCCCCTAAAACCAAGTACACCATACCAGTTAGGTTACCTGTGAGAAGTACAGGTACATTCAAATTAGATAAAATTAGGAAGAATTACAAAAACAGATTGTGTCCCAGTTACTTTTCTCCTTGCTAGGACAAAATACTTGACATACACTAGTTAAAGAAGAAAAGGTTTATTTTAGCTCATAGTATGTATAGGTTTCAGTCCATAGTCAGCTGGCTCCAAGGCAGGGTGGCAAGCAGAGGGGCATCACAGGTAAAGCAGTCTGTGGCATGGCACGGAGGAGGCAGCAAAGCAATAAGGAACAGCACGCTTGCTTCCTTCTCTTCCTGTGTATTCCATCCAGGCTATAAATACACTGATCGGTACCACCCACCCAGCATGGGGCTTCCATTATCCACACCAGACCTAAGCTAACCACACTTAGTTATTGCACACCTTACTTCCAGTGTCATATACCCTAACTTCAGCCACCTTTGAAACACCCCACCTATGAGAGTATGAAATTTTTTGAGGGGCATGTAGATACAAGCCATAACAATGATTACAAAAATGTGGGCTAGTTTGGAAGCCACAGGGATAATTCAGAGCTACAAACAGAACACTATGAGAAAATAAAGCAAAATAAAAGTATATAAAATAACAATTATCACCTTTGGGCTAGAGGAAGGGGCAGGAATAGTTAACAGGAAAATCAAAAGAAAGCATCATGTATAGGAGCTACTCAGAAGGGACCCACAAACACCATCATCCAGAAATAATCACTTTGAATGAGAGTTAGAAAAGAAATACGTGGACTTCATTTTCCTCACTGCCTTCTAATACCTTTGCTAAGTTTGTTATGTTGAGTATATGATCTACTTGTAGTGGCCATGGGAACTAAAATTACCCTCAATTTCCTTTAAGAAGGAGCACAAACATTTATAAACACAAAATATTAACTACTCATACTTTAACAAAAATGCAATATGTTACACTTTAGTGTCTGCAACACCAGTTTACAAAGCTCCTTCTCTAATCTTCTGTGGAAGCTCACAAAAGCACTTACCGGTTGCAACACTTTGGATATGGAGTGTCTCCCAGAGGTCAGCTTGGTAAAGGTCACTGGAAATAGTAAAAACTTTAAAGTGGATTTTAGTATAAAGCCTTCAGCTCCCTGAGGTCAAGCCATGGAAGTCAATTATGGGATCTCACTCTCGTCTGTTTACTTTCTTCCCTATTTGTATAGTGAGAGCAAATTCTGCCTTACCTCAGGCCTAAAGGTAATCTGGCCAACTGATCATAGACTAGAATTTTTGAAACTGGGAACCACCATGTTATGATTTAGACCTAAAATGTCTTTTCAAAGTTTCCTAAGTTCAGAAGTGGGTTTCTAAAAGGTGATTAGATTGTGGGGGTACTATATTCAAGCTATGCATGATGTTAGGAGTCAGGGCCCTGTCTGAAGAGCTGGATCACTAGGGGCACAACATGAGAGGGCATACCCTTGTCCCTGCCACCTCCCTTCTCTCTCTGATTCCTTGTTGTCATGCCTTCAGGAGCTTCCCTTTGCCATGCTTTTCCCCTGGCTATTTGTGACTTAGAGCCACCAAGCCATGGCTTAGACTCTTTGATTCTGTGACCCTTCTAAATAAACTTTAAGCTGCAAATGTTGATTATTTTGACCCAGTAACAGAAAAGTCTTAGGAGCTATTATTTCAGGTATTTGTTATAGTAATGCAAAGATAATTAACATATAGATTAAAATTCTAGGTTCTGGTGTAAGATTAGCTGTGCTTAAGCCTCAGGTCCTGACTTATTAGCTATGTACATTTGGTCAAGTTTTCGACTGATGTGCCGGAACTTCTGTAAAAAGTAGTTGATAATAACATCTCCTTCTGAGGTGTTGTGAGGATTCAATGAATCAATACATTTAAAATACTGAAAACGGTTCCTGGCATGTGGTAAGTGCCTCGTAAATTCCACGTTTTCTTTGCATTTCATAGGGATAGAAATGAAGTTCAGTGAACCCAGTCATCTAAAGCACAAAGTTTTCTAACAATGGTGAAAGATGGCACATGACATAGGTTTTTTTGATTTATAATAAGGATTTTCTAAACGG
The DNA here is from genome assembly GCA_004026965.1 of Petromus typicus. Classification (NCBI taxonomy): domain Eukaryota; kingdom Metazoa; phylum Chordata; class Mammalia; order Rodentia; family Petromuridae; genus Petromus; species Petromus typicus. Next base: position 2,144 of record PVIR01043280.1, read on the forward strand.
TTATACAATCACAGACTACTATTTTGTTTAGTTTAATTTCCCCAAATATATCTTTGCTGCATTTTTTTGTTCCTGCTTGATTCACTCTGTCATGTTTTTCAGAGTAGCGAGAAAAACAAGTAAAGTCCTGGTGGATATCATGGTGATGTCCTATCACTATAGTTAGGGTCTGCAGTGTTGCTTAGATCCTTGTGGCAAAGGTCTGGCAAAGGCTGGTGCTTTGGGGACACAGAGGAAAGGTTAGAAAGGGACCTAGCAGGAGCTCTTCAGGTAAGTAGGGACATCCTCTCTATTTTTTCACTCCTTGCTTTCACTCATCCTGTGAGCAATTTTGCTTCAATTTTGCTGCCCCTTCTGATACTCAGAATTGTAAAAAGCAAAAAACAAACAATAACCCCCACTAACACCAGACCAAAATCCTCAAGTCTGTGAGCTAAAGCAAATCTTTTCTTTATGAACTTGTTCATTGTTTGTCGATGGAAAGCTGATCAATGCAATTATTAATTTCAACCTATGGTTAATTACTCTATTAACAGCAAGTTCACTCACATACAGTATTTGAGACAGTGTTATCTCTATTTTAGATCTAAATGAGATGATACAATTTTTAATTTTAAAACAGCAGCCCAACCATCAAATATTTCCTTCTCAGAAAGTTTCAAACAATTGACCACTGGTTTTATTTAGTGCACTGACAAAGGCATCATGAATGCTGTCTGGTACCTAGTAGGTGGTGACTAAACTCAAGCAATTTCAGACGCCCCAAATTTACTGACCCAATTAAAAAGTGGGCATTTGAAACAAACAGACAGACATTTTTCAGATGAAGAAGTAAAATCAGCAAAGAAACATAAAAAAAGTTCAACATCACTTTTCATTTGAGAGATTCAGATTAAAACAACATTAAGATTCCATTTCAATCCACAAATAATGGCTGCTATTAAGAAATAAAGCAACAACAAATGCTATTGGGGGTGTGTGGAGAAAGGAACCTTCTCCCATTGTTGCTGGGGATGTAGACTGTTGCAATCACTATGGAAATCAGTGTAGAGAGTTCACAAAAACCTAGGATTAGAGGTTGCATTTGATCCTGTTATTTCCCTGCTGGGTATATTAAAAAAAATTAAAAGAATAACACTAAACTGACATATGTGCACATTTTATAGCAGCTTTTAATAGCTGAATCTTGGAAGCATAACAAATGCCCATCAACTGGAGACTGAATAAAGAAGATATTTTTCTTTTCAAAATAAAATGGAGCATTACTCAGCCACAAATAATTATAAATTTGAGACTTACAGCTAAATTCATGCACCTTGAGACCATTTTCATAAGTAAAATAAATAGGACACAGATGTGCAAATATTGTATTATTTTTCTATGGAAATGGAAACCGGGTGGGAGCAGGGGAAAGTAAAAAAAGAAAAGAAAAAAAATTTGATGATAAAAAAGAAAAACAAAACAAAACAAAGCTAATGTATACAGAGAAGTGAATGGTTAAAGGGAGGGCAGGACAATTGAAAAAATAAGAATCAAGAAATATTATGCACAAGTGCAAATTGCCAATGAGGAATGTGATCAGAATGTATTCCTAAAATGTATTAATAGTGAAATACAAACAGTCTGCTGAATTTTAGATGTGTTTTTACAGCTGTTGTGGGGGAGAAATACTGATGGTCTCACAGTAAGTTTTGAGAGTAGACTGTAGCAGTTAAGGATATTACTTCCACACCTTTCAAAATGTAGTTATTGATAACAAACTACATAAAATAAAACTGAACATCTAACAATGATCAAAATACAGCTGTTCTGATAGAGGAAAGAACAAACCAGAAACTAAGTCAACATAACATTTTACTTTAATTAAATCATGGATTATTTACATGGAAATCGCAGGTATGTATAATGGAGCTTTTGGCCACTAGTACTGCAGACAGAGGAATGAAAAATATAATCTATTAAAATGTCTTCATTTTGGGCCAGGGATTTAGTTCAGTGGTTCTGGCGTCTGCTTTGCAAGCACAAAGACCCAGGTTCGATCCCCGGTAACCACATACAATAATACTGGGCATGGAGACATGTTCTCCAGCAACCAGCACCACATACCACAGTGCCGAGCGTGGTGGCTCATGCCTGTAATCCCACCACTCAGGTGGCAGAGGCAGGAGGATTGCTGTGAGTTCAAGGCTGAGCTCAGGGCCAGCTTGAACTACAAAGTAAGATCCTGTCCAGTTAAAAAATGGGCATCTGAAATGAACAGATATTTTGTAGAGGAAGAAGAAAGAGCAGCTAAGAAGCATATGAAGAAATGCTCACTATCATTAGTCATTCGAGAGATGCAGATGAAAACAACACTGAGGTTTCATCTCACTCCACAAAGAATGGCTGCCATTTCAGAATTAGCCAGCAACAAATGTTGGCGAGGCTGCGGAGAAGGAACCCTTCTCCACTATTGGTGGGAATGTAGACTTGTACAACCCCTGTGGAGATCAGTTTGGAGATTCCTCAAAAAGCTAGGATTGGAGGTCTCATTTGACCTGGCCATTGCTCTGCTAGATATATACACAAAAGAATTAAAAGACTCATATCACAGTGACATATGTGCACCCATGTTTATAGCAGCTCAGTTTGTGATTGCTACATCTTGGAAACAACCCAAATGTCCATCAACTGGAGACTGGATAAAAAAGCTGTGGTTCTTCTACACAATGGAGTATTACCCTGTCATAAAAAATGATAAGTTTGAATCATTTCTACTTAAATGGACATACCTTGAGGATATCCTCATAAGTGAAATAAATAGGTCACAGATAGGTACATATCACACCTTTTCTCTGGTATCAGAAAATAAAGATGTAAATGAGTTCTAGAATTGTATATTATATATTGTGAAATAGAAAATATTGAAAGTGAAATAGGATGAAGAGGGAAAATAATGAGATTATAAAAAAAAGAAAGGAAACAAATTTTATGTATATGGGGGAGTCGTAGGGTGGGCAGGGTTATGGGAAAAAATGAGAATTAAGTTGTGTCTTATACTAGTACAAATCCCCATCATGGAGTGCAATCATGATGTGTATATGTAATGTACCAATAAAGATTTCAATTAAAAAGTCTTCACTTTGATATCTATCTATCTGCCTATCTGCTCATCTGCTCTGAGCTTAATCTTAACTCCTGTTTTTATTTTTACTTCTAAATTTTGAAATAGAGACTCAAAAAATTACCACTCTGGGCTCAAATTTGCAATCCTCCCTTTTCAACTTCCTTCACTGTAGGAATATAGACATGAACAACCACATCCAGCTCTGGGTTAGAATTTTTAAACATTTCAAAAAATTGGATATCAGTCAGTATTTAAAAGAAGAAAAGTAGCATATTGTAGAGCTTGACATTCATTTACTACTGGCATTTAATTTTGCTTAAATATCTTTATTGCAAGTGGAGGAATATCTTAAAATCTCTTTAAACTCAAGCTTCTGTTGTAGGAGTTCTGAATAAATATGATTATGATTTCAAATGCATAATGTAAGAAGTGATCATTTCCCTTTTGAATTATTAGCAAATAAATATATTTGCATCTTTGATTTTCTATGACTCTGTTCTATTTATCAAGAATTTAGGAAAGTAATCATAATTACTGACTTACAGAGAATACTTTGTCTTAACACTTAGTTTTCCTTTCACCTAAATCCAGGTAGACTCTTTTCATATGGATCAGGATTTAGGAGTGGAGGGGAAGGATGAGAACAGAGAGGAAGAGCAAACAAAAAGCACTAAGATATGATATGTATAGGTATCAAAATCCCCCACTGATGTCCTAATTATATATCAAAACATGTAATGAAATTAAAATAAACTGATATGTTCAGTGTAATCTTTTGAAATGTAAATATTTCATATTCTCCTTCTGTTTAAAAGTTGCATACATCTGACAGAAGGTACTTTTGGGAATAAAAATTGCTCGATACTGATGACAAACATTCCAAACTCACTTTGAGTTTGTGCTTAATTAAACTTTTGATGCAATATCAGAAAAGAATTAGGATCATTTACCTTTAAAAGTAAATAAACATCAAAGTTTATCATATTAAGTATTTTAATAAGTTTTTACTTTATGAAAATAAAACAAATTTCTTCATAAAACAAGAAAATAAAAATAGTTAATATACTGTGCATCATTATCTATGAAGTAGTTACTGGAACTACAAGACAGGAACAAAAAACAATTTTCTCCTACAAAGAAGAAACAAGCACTTAACAGCACAAGTCTTTCTTTTCAATGAGCTAAGAGAAGCTAGTAGTATAAATCAATCAATTAGCACATATTAAAATATTTTTGAAACAAAGGAATAGGTTCTTTTGGAATTATTTCACTTCTTGTTTCCTATATATATATATCCTGTGTTTTGCACTTGACTTGCATAAACACACACACTTCTTTTGTACATATAGAAAAAATTCATACAGGAGAAACCATGTGATATTTTCTGTATGAATATTCCTCTGAATTTGAGGTTCTGGAATTATCCAGAAATAAATTATATTTTTATATGGAAATATTTTTCTTGGAAAAATATGGTTCTAGTTATGAAGATTAGATTATTCATTCAATGTTTGCTAGTTGTGATTTAATTATAAGGAGCTCTTATCACATGAGAAATAATTCTCTGCCCTACTTTTCCCTACACTTCAAGAGTACCCTGCTTTCTGGATGTCTCTCAGAACATAAGAGTGGCAAGAAAAGCACTGTTTATGTAGACTGAAAAAAAAAGTACTGCTTATGTAGACTGTAAAAGAAAAAAAAATAAGATTAAAACTTCAAAATGTGATGATGTGTATTCATAATGTATCAATAAAGACTATAAGGGCTGGGGATTTGGCTCGGTGGTTCTGGCACTTGTCTTTCAAGTGCAAGGACCAGGGTTTGATCCCTGGTAACCACATACAATACTGGGCGTGGAGACTCACGCCCACCAGCAATCAGTACCACACATCACAGTGCCAGACGTGGTGGTTCACGCCCGTAATCCCAGCACTCAGGAGGCAGATGCAGGAGGACTGCTGTGATATGAGTTTGAGGCTGAGCTCAGGGCCACAAAGGGAGATCCTGTCTCAAGAAAAAAAAAAAAAAAGATTTAAAAACTTTCAAAATGTTTGTTTAGGTAGCACTAAGAAGTGCTACCTATATAATTTAAAATTACCTATATAATTTTTCAAAGAATAATTTCTAGTTATTAGACTCCTTTTGTCTTTATGTTTGATAATTTTTCAAAGAAAATTTTTATTGATTCAGGGACACTTTTATCATGGCAAAATACACATAACAAAAACACATCATTTTAATCATTTTCATTTATAGCACTTGGTGGCATTTAGTACAACATATTTTATCGAGATATGACCTTCGTCTAGCCCTGAAACTTTTTCTCATTCTTTCCCAACTGAAACTGTAACCATGAAAGAGTAAGTACTCATTTCCTTCTCACACAGCCCCTGGAAGTCATCATTCTACTTTCTGCTTTTATGAATTTGACTACTCGAGGCACCTCATATAAGTGGAATCCTACAATATTTGTCCTTTTACCCATAGAAAAATGTCTCCAGGAGACAAATTTAGAAACTGTTTTTTTCTTTTGTTTTTTTTAGACAGGCGCTTGTTTTGTAGTTCAGGCTGGCCCTGAGCTCAACACTGAACTCTCAGCAATCCTCCTGCCTCTGCCTCCTGAGTGCTGGAATTACAGGAGTGAGCTGCTACACCTGGTATTGTGGTATGCAGTACTGATTGCTGGTAGGTGTGAGTCTCCATGCCCCATATTGTTGTATGTGGTCATTTGGGATTGAACCCGAGCCCTCGCGCTAGCAAGGCAGGCACCGGAACCAGCTAAATCCCCAGCCCCACGTACTACACTTTACACTCTGTGTGTGTGTGTGTGTATACAAATAATTTACTGGAGTGATTGCTTTCTTTATGAAATATATCTAGAACATTCTAGTCTTTATATTTTGATGAATCTATAATGTTGCTATTTAGTTCAAAAATAGTAAATAATGAAAAATGATAAATGTAAATCTGTTAATTGTAGCATTACATGCAGAAAGAGACTTGAAGTTGATTACTAATTTAGCACATTATCAACTAAAAGGAAGTTATAAAATGTGCAACTGTTGTATAATTTTTACGTTTGTTTATTTGCTTTGTTGAGACAGGCTTTGTAGTTCAGGTTGGCCCTGAGCTTAGTATGTAGCCCAAGTGAGCCTGGAGCTCACAGCAATCCTCCTCCCTCTGTTTCCCAAGTGCTGGGATTACAGCTGTGAGCCACCATGCCTGGCTCTGCGGTATGTGGTATGTGGTGTGATTGCTAGTGGGTTTGAGTCGCCACACCTGGTACTGTTTTATGTGGTTACCGGGGATCGAGCCTGGGCCCTTGCACTTGCAAGACCAGTGCTGCAACCACTGAGCTAAATCCCTGGACCCAGTTTTGTATAATTCTTAAGAGTACTCACTGTCTCAAAAGCCTATGTGTTAATCCATTGTCTAAAATCTTGTTATGATGGCAGAAAAAAAAGAACTTTGAGTAAATAACCTGTAGAACTAATCTGCCTTTCCTTTGTAGCACTTGAGATTTTTCTGGTGTAGATTCCGAGGGAAACGTGGTACATTTATGTTTTTAATTTTCCTGTTAATATCTTACATCTAATTCTCTACTCATTCATGTAGAAAATCTTAACCTCAAAAATCAACGTCTATACTCACACAACAGCAAAATCTACAATGATTAATTCTTCTAAAATTCTATAAATAATTAAATTACTTCCATTTCAATCATAAGTTTTGTTCCTTTTCAGAAGCATTACAGAAATCTTAATGAACTTCTACACATTCTTCTACTTTACTAACTAGGGACCTAAGCATCTTCACAAACTGGGCTATCTGATTAAAATTAAGATGAAATTGACACCTTGACTCAGTAGTTTGCATACTTCAATAGAGTTTCCTTCAAGTTAATTAACGTGTGAATACTTGATTGTGGATTCAATTAACCCACAGTGTTCTTGTTGCTGTATTTTATAAAACAGGATAGAGCAAAATATGCTTAAACGACATCAACATAGTATATTAAATTAAACTAAAATAACAGAAATACTAAAATTAAATCTTATGATTCCATAAACATTATACAAATTGTATTTTAAAATTACCTCTTGGTTTTAAAATGTGAATAAAGATAAATGTGAAATAATTAGAAATGAAAACCTTAGCTTTCTCATTTTCTAAATTTCAATTCTAAATATTATATGCAGTCCTTTAATTTAATTAGCAGAGAATGTTGAACTATAACGTTGAACTATGATGTTATCACAACTGTATGATTTATGGGAGATCTGTTAAAGCCATCTATAGACAAAACTAAGTTCTATAAATGAATCTTTAGTAAATGTCATTGCAAATTTTTAAAACGACTCTTTTATATTAAAATAGACATCTAAATTTGAAGTATGATTCCTACCAACTAATCATGAAGTAATGCTTCATACTCTTGGCTTTGTACTAAATTTACCAAAAGGCAGAGAAAGAATATAATTCTGCTAGCTTCCAGAAAAACAATGACCATGTCAGTTTCTTTATTATATAACCATCAGTACCTCACATTACCTGGCACATTTTCAATGTTTAAGAAATATTTTGTAAGCATATAAAAACATTTCAGTTCTACTTCCTGATTTCCTCATGTCTTTGAAGCATGATCTAATGACTTTTAAAATAAATCTCTTATTGGTCACCCACATTAAATTACATATGTGGGTTTAAATATTTGGTACTCGCGGCAACTGTTCTTGCACCTGTCATCCTGAATGGCAGTGAAGTTTACACTTCAGTGTGAGAAACAATTGATCCCTTGACCATTTTTGCAGAATATTCAAGCTACTAGATTAAGATTACTTTGAGGATGCTTTTATAGTTTAGCAGGAATTATTTTTTAAAAAGCCATTTATTAAAATTTAACATATTTTCTTATTTGTAGTTTTAGTGATTCTAGGTGAACAAATTAAGCAAACTGCTTAGTTTTGTCACCAATGATGCATACTTATCAAACTTTGTACTGTTTACAAAAAAAGAGAATGAATTCCCCTTGACATGTAGCAACAAAACCTCTTACTCTTCACAGGATGAAAGACACAGCATAATGCTCTACATTTATGGTATGGGGGGAAACAACCCAGAAGTGTATGTCTTGTTGACAGAAGGAAGCTTAGTAATGGCTACAATGGTGACACTTTCCTTAGGTAACTTCCTTGGGCTCACTGGCTGGCATAAACATCTATGGAAGTACCTGGGTATAGGCACTGGCTGAGTAGTTATAGCGTGGATGAGGGAAGATAGTACAAACTAGCAACTTGGTATTTTTGTATGGTTACTTAATTTCTGATTTAATTTAGAATTATGTATATTATATTTTAATAAGTTTTATTTTCTCAAATTCTACTCATTAAATGCAGGTTAACATAAGGAATGTTGTGCAAAATATATGTGGACATAATCTTATTAATTCACAATGTGAAATAGACAAATGATCTCATCCCTTTGATCAGTCACAGAAAATTTTAACAACACAGAAAAAAAGTCAATTGATTCTAACTACAGACAAAATATTTAGAATGTTGAAAAGATCTGATAAATTATATTAACAGTATCTGAAGAAATTTCAAAAGGAATATTTAACTTCTGCTTTCAAATCTGTAGAAAGACAGAGGATTACTCGGGAACTCTGGAGTGTACTGGAAGCAGGTAAGATTCAAGAGAAGAGTTAGATGCTAAATTTCAGGCAACTAGCACAGTATTAGCTAACCTTCCAGCAGAATGAACAGCTTCTCTCACTTGCTCCTGGAGCAGTTTGAGGGCAGCTGGTGAAAGCTCGGCTGGGCAGGAATCAGCCTGTCTTCAAGCTTCAGGGTCTGTACTCGATCACAGTTATAAAGAGGCTTCTACTGGCTGGGTTGACTTCCAAAGGACTAAAAGGGCAAATGCCCCCTTATCTCTTTATTTTTCCTGTTTTTTTCCTTTTTGGATTGTAGCAAGGATATTTTTTAAAAAAATAACTATATACGTGAAGAAACTAGAAAGTGACCACATCTGCAGAAGGAAAGTCACAAGATTAGAAATGACTGGTAATATTTAAGTTTAGACCTCAGGTTGATCCTTATACAGAAAGATTCTACCATTTAAAAATATCTTTAAAAAATAAAATAACAAAAGTAACACATGCCATTAAAAGAGGAGAATCTCATTTCCAGGATAACCACAGCATTAGATTCTACATTTTAGATTTCAACTACAAAATAACATGGTTTACAAAAAATAAATAAATAAACAAAAGGAAAGGATATTTCTTTAAAAAGGAAGGAAAAATCAATGCAAACTCAAGAGAAAAACTGGCTAACGTATTTACTGGAAAAATATTTTTAAAAATACTTTTATTATGCTTAAAGAATGAAAGGAAGTTGTAAGGAAAACTGACATATATGACTAAACTGGGAATACCAATACACAGAAATATTGAAAGAACAAACGCATTTTGGATAGACTTGAAAATTACAGTAACAGATATAAAAAACTTTACAAAGGGGATTAAAAGACATATTTACTAATGAAAAAGAATCTTT
>PVIR01043281.1:0-11811 GCA_004026965.1 Petromus typicus
TTAGATTGGTCATGGGTTGTTAGAAGAATCAAGCAAATTTTCCTCAAAATAATTCCCAAATCAGTGAAGCATTAAGTATAGCTGGTTAAACTATGAAGAATTATCAGCTAAACACTGATTCTTTTTCAAACTTTGGAAGTGCCTAAGAAGATTATTTCAAGAAAAGACATAGAAAAATGAGCTGTGAAGCTTCCTGGCGAACAAATTAGTTTCCAAATAGATGTATGTGGAGAAAAAATCAGAGTGGCCACTCTGAAGATTCAAATGCCAACTGGAAGATTCCAGTTCTTGCTGAAAATGAGTGCAGCAAAATATCAGCACTTTTATTTCATGTTTCCAGAGTTTGGGAATTGAAAACAAACATGCATCTAGTTCTGAAACTGACTGCACCAGGATTTTCGCTTGTCCAGCTGTGGTCCCTGGAGAGGTTAAGCTGTGTTTTGTTACCTTGATTGGCTTTGTGGTCCACCCTGGGGATTGATTGGTGGAGAGCACCTTTGGAGGTATCTGGGCAGGCCAAGAAGGCATGTCCTTCAGTGCCGTGTCTGATCCCCACCCGCTTCCTCCCTTGCTCTTGTTCCCTTGCTCTGCTCTCTGGCCTCCATGAGTCTTCTACTCTGCTGTATCCTTTGGCCATCATGTTTCTGTCTTGGAAGCAGACACCCTCAAACTGAACCTCCTGAAACCATGAGCCAAATTCAACTGAAGCCGAAGATAAACAGTGTGAGAGAGTTCTGGCCATTGGCTCACATTGACAGGATGCCTTCCAACTCCAAGAGATGCCAAGAGCATCCTGCCCTAACTATAGTTCCTATGGACATCTTCACTTGTGCCTGAGACATGCTGTCCTGCATGCACCGTACTTCCTTGACATCCAGCTCCAGCCTGCAAGAGATGCCCCTACTCTTATCACACTTGCTTAACTTCTGGAACAAGCCAGAGGGGCATAAGACCTCATTTCTTTAGAGGAACAGAGGGGAACCCCATAGTTGTGGTACCCTTCGCACTGTGGTTTGACCTCCTACCCCATGGGAGCTGGCAGCCATGTAGTGTCTGACTCTACACACACAAAATCAAAAACTCTCCCTCCTATTGTGAGGGTGGAGACTCAAAATCAATCCGGTGGCTATGAGGTGCCACCCCCAAAGCAATAAATACCTCAGAACCAAAGGCAAGTGGGCTCCTCCTGAGTTGAGCTCATGCTGAGCTTTCTAGCCACCCAATTCCCCCTCTGCTTTCCTTCGGATAAAACCTCTGTTTTTCTTACAATTTCTCTGTGCCCCGTGTAAATCTTTGTTCTGGATACCACGAGCCTGGCTGTTAAGCGAAGTGGAGACCAACAGTCTAGTAACAAAACCCACCCTCCCTAAAGTTGCAGATGTTGGGTGTTGTGTCTCAGCAGTAGAAAAGCCGGTCAATACAGCTCCTTTTTTGTGGCAATTCTGTTGGAGTGGTTCCATTCCCCGAGGCCTCTTCTCCTGGGACAGCTAGGAATGCAGCTTTACCATCTCACGGCTCCATTTGAGTGATCCTCCCGCAGACAGGGGAGGATGAAAAATTCTTAATGGCTGAATGGGCAGCATTTAAGGCCAAATATATTTCTGGTCTCTTTTCAGTACAGCATGTGAGATTAGAGTACATGTCTTTCTAAAAAAAAAAAAATCTTATTTCTTAATACAAACAGCTGCTATGAAGTTGTTTTTCCTGCAGCGTCGTCATACGTGAATGGCTTTTAAAACGGGCCAAGGGCTTCATGAAATTGAGAGTTACTGTGTTTGGTAGGTTCTGCAGGGATGGCATAGAATCACTTGGGAAAAGACATGTCTCCCCCTTTGACAATAGAAAAGGACTTGAATCTAGTGCCACCCATTCCAAAACCCATTCCTTAAGGTCCAGCTGTTAAAGATAATTTACTATGGGGCCGGGGATTTAGCTCAGTGGTTCTGGTGCCTGTCTTGCAAACGCAAGGGCCCAGGTTCGATCCCCGGTAACCACATACAATACTGGGCATGGAGTCTCACACCCAGCAGCAACCAGTACCACATACCACAGTGCCAGGTGTGGTGGCTCACACCTGTAATCCCAGCACTCGGGAGGCAGAGGCAGGAGGATTGCTGTGATGTGAGTTGGAGGCTGAGCTCAGGGCCAGCCTGAACTACAAAGCGAGACCCTGTCTCAAAAAAAAAGATAACTTGCTATGGTAAGGTTTAAATCATCTTATGTGGGAAATTTTTCAAAATTCAATTACTCCAATTGACTGTCTGATAAGAAGTGTCTATTGATCAATCTGCTTTCCACATCCAAATTAGAGTGGGCTGATAAGCTATTAAAATGATTTTGTCGTTGATAGCAGAGACTCGATAGAGGAAGAGGAAAAAAAAAAGTGTGCCCAAATGTATCTGCAGGGAGGAGGGACAGAAAAGGAAATGAGCATGAGCAGATAAATTTCACACCCTTCTAAGACACTCTGCTTTAAAAAATTGATTTCCAATTTTGCCTGAAGGTAAGAACTGTCTAGAATACTTCTTGAAAAATTCTTGGGCCTCAGCCCAGACCCACTAAACCACAGCATATCCAGGAAAGAAGCCTGGAAGTCTGGCAGGCTGTGTATGTAAGGGCCCTGCATGTTGTGAGGCAGGTGAATTTGGAAGACCCTGTTTAAACAAGTGTTAAGTATTGCTAAGACCTAAGTGTTTCTGATAAACCTGTGAACTCCAGGAGTAGTCTGCCTCGATCCGAGTGAGATAATCCACAGAAAGTAGTCAGAAACTCTGATTTAAAAGTTTAAAAAATAAACTGGGTAGCTCAGTGGTTCTGAGCCTGCCTTGCAAGCACAAAAAGTCCCGGTTCGATCCCCAGTAACTATACACATAATGCCGGGTGTGGTGACTCATGCCCACCACCAATCACTACACATCACAGCGTTGGGCGTGGTGGCCTCTGCCTGTAATCCCAGCACTCGGGAGGCAGAGGCAGGAGGATTTCTGTGAGTTTAAGGTTGAGCTCAAGGCCAGCCTGAACTACAAAGTGAGACCCTGTCTCAAAAAATAAAATAAAACAAAATTAAATTAAATTTAAAAGCTCTGATTCAGTGAACAGAGCAAAGAAATCAGGGCCACGTAATGTGGCGCTGAAGCTTAAGCAGATGCAGAAATAAAGACCATTCAGACAAAGCACTGCTTTAAACAAAATACTTCAGTACCAACAATATAAAAATATGAATGTGAATTCTTTCAATCACGTGTCTATATGAAAGTGATTATATTTAACTTATAAGTGGCTAGTCATCAGAGCTGATATGATTAAATGAAATAGCATGTTCAGGTGCTACATCATTTGAAGGGATTGTTATTGCTAGGTAAAGAGATAATGCCAGCATTGGAAGCAGGAATCCAAGTCCCTGCCTTACAGATGGGTGAGAAAACGCTGGCAGGGGCATGTGGGAGAATCTGTAAATGTGACAGCAGGTGACGTAGCCCCCTCTGCTGGCCTAGAGCTCCACCAACTGCCAGCTCCAGCCAGACTGAGCGGTGAATCAGACGTGGGTGTGAGGGGTGTCGTACCGCGTCCTTGAACTTGGATTCACAAGGGGACCTTTGTGCAGCTCCCGTCACTGCGCTGAAAGCAAAACGGGGACAGGTGCAGCAGTAGTAGGGTGTCCCTACTGCTTACTCCGCTCGGAGAGATCTGGGAAAACAGTCAGAACCAGGAATGAAGTCCCGCCTGCACAGAGAGAACCACGCGGAGAGCTAAGCAGACTCTCACACAGGGCACTGACGAGCCAAACTAACGAGGCAGAACTGATCAGCCGTGAACGGTGCTCACGAGGAGGATCTGCTGCCAGCAGACGATCCTGGACCTGTCCGGAGGATTGAAACACACAGGCAGAGGAGGAAATGTTTATTATGAAGCAGCTGTGTGGAGGATAAGGAAGAAATGTGAATATTATTTATAGAATTCAAAATGCAGTAACTGATGTGCAGTTAATATCAGGCTTTTTAAAAACCCAACAAGCAAAGCGGGTCTCAAAAAATTAAATCAAGCTCTTCCTTCCATATAAACCACACAGAAAATACTGTGATACAGAGCCCTCCAAAAACCCGTACATATACTTCAGTTCTCTGTACTAATAAACTCTCGGAAGCTCATGGCCACCATTTTGAGCACCTCCTGTAACTGAAGAGACCAGAGGTAACTGGAATTAATCTCATGATGCATCAGTAAATTTAGAATTAAAATATCCAAGTTTGTCTTTTCCTGGTGTATATTTTTGGCGGACCCTGTATTTAATGTTAAGTTCATTTTAACTTCAGAGCAGCTTTAAGGAACATTCAGCTAGCACATACTGTCTCCAGGTAAGCTTAAGGTCTCTCATCTAAACCTGTATAATCAGAAATGGAGAAGGACCAAACTTCTGGAATAAAAGCACTTTGACAAAATAGCGTCCCAAGAAAATTCCAAAATTCCGATTTAAAGTTTAATAATGTCACTATTAGTGGTAAAAAAAATGAGTGAACTTTCATAAATAATATAGTAAAATTATTATGCATATTATACATCCTTATTAGAACTCTAACTTTTTAAGTATAATTTTATTCTCTTGAAAACTCAATTATAGCATTAAAGAATTTAAACTATCCCAACTAAAAACACTGAACATAAAACAAAAAAGTTGTGCTGATCCACGCTGATCTTTAAACCTCACATAAGAATTATAACCTCTCAAAGAAGCATTAAGAATGAATTTTTAAAATCTGTGTTCATGCTCAAGAAGTCCTCTGCCTCTTGAGACACAATGTGAGTAGGGCGCCCTCTAGAGTCTCATTTGTATTCCTGATACCTAATTACAGAGGAAGCCTCGATTTTAAAATTTCAGATTATCTTCACTTCAATTTAGAAGTGTGGCAAATTTGACTATTGCTTCTACAAAAATATGTCTTCAAAGTTTAGTATAACTTAGCCAGACATGGTGGCTCACGCCTCTAATCCCAGCACTCAGGAGGCAGAAACAGGAGCTGCAAACTTGGAGTCAAAATTAAAATTCGAAGACAAAAAAAGAATAGTTACTTCCTGTAGTTTAAGAAGAGATGTGCTTTAGTAGCCAGCTCTTACCACATTAATATGTACAGTATTTGTTTTTGTTTCAGTTAATAAATTTAATTTTAAAATACAATTTAAAAAAATCTAGCTATGTACTCTTTACCAATAGTCAGGGATCCAACTTCTTCGTGTCTAAAATGAGGATGGTAGTAATTACGGAGCTTTTAACATTATTAATATGCCAAATATGAAACTCTGGGTTTTATAAACTACAACAACTATTCATTTGAATCACTATTTGTCTTCGTGTAAAACTGAAATAACTCTGAAGTTATCACTGAATTAAAATATTGAACATTCCCTTATATTATTGGTGGCTGTTCTCAAAGCATCTTTGCCAGTGTTTTCAGACTTCAAAGATAAATGCTGTAAATATTGTTTGGTGTACATGTGTGCATCTGCCCATGCACACCTCTGTATGTGTTTACCTATGTGCGTGTGTGCAGCTGCACGTACCCTCCTGTGTGCATGCGACAGGATATCCCTGGGGATGCAGTTTGATTTCTACTCAGTGTTGTTATCAACCTAAATCTGTAGGGAAAGGGGAACACATTGGTTTGGGGACCTTCCTTGTGATTTCACTTTGCTCAAAATCCTCTCTGAGGTCTCTTTCCTTCTCCTGACTTCATTGCCTCTGTAGTCTGGAGATACTTAAATTTATCTTCCCAGATATATCTTCTAAAATCTGTATCTACCTCCCAACTATCTGAGTTAAACCTCCTTCGTACACAGCATCACAGGAGCGCTACACTGATACACAGATTTGAAGCAACTGGTCAACATAAACCAAAGCACACAGCAGTGTCCTCCCAGCCACAGGTGGGTGTGAAGGTGTGACTGAGAGGACGCAGTGAGGTGGACCACATGTCAGCCCCTGGAACCCTCAGGTCCTCGTGTGCCGTACCCTGCATGCTCCCCACCTCTGGTGTTCCAGGAGATGGCTCTCTGGTGAGCTTACTACACAAGGGTTTGGGCACAAAGTGTGGGAGCGGCAGTGATACCCAGACTGTGATTCATATTTAGCCCTCTCTTCCCTACCACCCTATGTTCTGTCCTCAGCCTGCCAGGTTGCTCCACCCCTCCTCAGCTGGTCCAGGCTGCTTGCCCAGTGGAGGGGCCCAGAATTTCAGCCTACTAGTCAAGACTCTGGGTTTCTTTGTTCCTACCATGCAGTGATCAGTGTATATACTGCTCTGTCACTGTCACTGGAAATGGAAACTAGCACAGTTCCTGGGTACTACTGCAGAGCTCCACTTCCGAATAAACACTTCCCTGATACATATAGTGCTAACTCCTTTAGTTGCTGGTACGAGGAACTCCTAAGAGCAGAGAAGGCATATTTACTCTCTTGAAGTAGTCACAAATTCAGATTCTGTGGACACTGTTTTAAAAGCATCCCTCATAAGGTAGCTGAGCTAATTTGCCAAGAATGGAAAATGTGATTTCCACAGGTGGGCATCAACAAGTGACAGGGTTCTATGCTATTTCCAGTGTTAGTTCCTAGACCTGTACAAGTTAGCCATAGGGCATATCTCACTATGTCACCAGTGATTTGAAGCAGTCTTGAAGGATTATTGACTAAGCCACTGTACAGCTTAAATCTGAGCTGTTTTCGGGTTGATATGGTATGAGGTGGGTCCAAAGTACCTTTTGATCCCACGTTCATGTGTACATGCTTTATAAAATAAGTCCCTCGATCTGAGATGTCATAGGACATTGCTTTCATAAGCCTTGCATCTCCCAGTGCTTTAATGGTGACATTGCAGAAACACTGCTAGTAGGGAAGGAATTCTAAGGAGATGGCAATGTCAGTAAGGGAGGATCATCATTATCTTCGGCTTGTTACCAAGCGACTGGTTGCTCCCCTTGAAGATGATACCACATCAGGAGCTTGTTGTCGCTGCTTCTGATGGGCCCAGCATTCAGCAGAAAGAGTAGATCAGCCCAGGTGAATGGGATGTCAGCTACCGACCTCCTAAATGATCTGCTCCTCTTCTGCTGTTGCTAATCTCCTCATCAGCCTATTGGACAAGCGCTGAGCAGTTTAAAACAGAAGGTTATATGCTGCAGCAGGTTACTCTGTCCACCCATTATTCTGCCCTTCTGTTAGACACATTCTAGTAGACAGTAACAGGATGTACAAACAGCCACGGTCTCATGGGTCTTAACCCATTGGCTTTTCCTCACGTCTTTGATCCTCAGTCTTAGAGTATATTCCATTCCAGTCCCCCTACCAAGATGGGCCATTCCCTGCCCTTCTGAATAGCATATCCTTGCCTCAGCCAGATTCTCCTTCATGGGAAGAGGACATGTTTAGTGTATAAAGCTCTGCTTACTGGAAACACCACCTCCCTTCCAATCATCCATGATGGCCACCACTGGTGTAGGGCTGTAGTGAGGACACCATCCAGATCCAGTTGGTTTCCCCATATGAAGCCAGCCAATTGGAGAAGTGTTCTCATAGGTGTGAGGTGAAGGAGATATGTTAGTGCAACTAAATCAGGGAATGCTGTCTGTTGGCATAATTTAATGTGCCCTCCTGAACTGCTTAAGTCTGATCCCAAATGTACCATTCTTATTGTGCAGTAAATGGTAACTATGTTCATCCAAACTTTACAACTCAGTAACATAACAAGTCCCAGTGACAGGAAGGTGCTGCATGTCTGGCAGTGCTTAGTGCTATACCTTAATGACTACTCTTAGTTATTTCCTATGGCAGACCTAGTCTTTCTCCAGAACCCTAGGAGTCTTGCTACACTTTCCAGTGTGGGGTTTCAGATGCGCTCTACAAGGTCACCGTCCACCTCTGCCATGATGAGATCTACCTGAGAGATCGGGCAGCTCACACAATGCCCTGAAATTTCTCTCAAATCCTTTTTTAGTAAAGTTTCCACTCAAAATATTAAGACAGCTATTTATCCCCCTATATGTGGATCAAAGCAGTATTTTTAAGTGAAGTGTATATTATTTTAATTCAAAAAGACCCACTAACACTGTTCCCAATTCTAGTTGTTGTAGTGGGAAAACTGATCCTTTCCCATAGGGAAGAAATATCCTAAAATGATGGAACCTCTGTATCATTTTCTTATTGCTGGAACAAAATGCCTTGTGCGAACAAGTTAAAAGAGGAAAGGTTTATTTTGGTTCTCAGTTTATGGAAATTTCCATCCATAGTCAGCTGGGGCTAAGGCAGGGAATCATGACAGAGGAGAAAGAGTTTGACATAGCAAGAAAGAGAGCAGGAATAAGGAAAGAGAGCTACCGATCACCCAGGCTCCTCCCCAGGACCCACCTCTCCCCACCAGGCTGCGTCTCCCAACAGCACACTCAGCTACAAACCCATCACTAAACTAACCCAGTGTTGCACACTACAATCCAGTATCGTGTACCACGTTCCAGTCTTCTCCAAAAAGCCCCACGATGAGCTCATGAGGCCCTTGGCAGCGGAAGGGGAACATCTAGATACAAGCCATGATAATCCCAGCACCTTTAACAATAAAACAGCTCCCCCAAAGTGTTACAGGATTTTCCTTCCACCTTTTTTTTTAATTGGGTTTATTGGCACATTTTGAGTGTACATTATGATCACATTCATCATTGAGAACTTGCACCTGTATATGATGTATCTTGATTTGTTTCCCATTCCCTCTAACCTCCCTCCAGCCCCTCCACCTCATATACATAAACTGTTCCCATTTTTACCTTTCTTTCCCTTCTTTGCTTTCTCCTGCCTGCTATCTCCTGTTCTCCTTCCCCTTTGAACATTTTCTCCCAATTTCACAACACCTATCACACATTTTGGTCCTCATTTACCCTTTTTGATATATACAAACCTAACTGAGGTAACTAAGGTATTTTCTTCTTTCTTCACGGCAGGTCCAGTTAGCACAATAGCCTGAGTGCAGAGGTCCAGTGTAATAACCTGTGAGATCCTAAGCAATTAAAACTCCCATGGACTCCATTTATAGAGAAAACAGCAGTGCTAATAGCATCCAAAAGCCATACTACTGTCCCCCATGTGAAAGTGAATTTAGTGACCAAAATTGGTGCGTCTGTCAGATCCATAGCAAGTAGTAAAGGCTATATCGATTGATTTTAGCTTAAACACATAGCTCAGATTTATTTGGTTAGAGCTTGGTGGTCCATTATCACCCACCAAAATCCTTACGGTTGTTGTGTGGGTCAAGCAGGTGAATCAAAAGGAAATGTGGAAGGCCGGGGATTTAGCTCAGTGGTTCCAGCACCTGTCTTGCCAGCGCAAGGACCTGGGTTCGATCCCCGGTAACTACATACAATACTGGGTGTCAACCAGTACCACATACCACAGTGCTGGGTGTGGTGGCTCACGCCTGTAATCCCAGCACTCGGGAGGCAGAGTCAGGAGGATTGCTGTGATGTGAGTTTGAGGCTGAGCTCAGGGCCAGCCTGAACTACAAAAGGGAGAACCTGTCTCAAAAAAAAAAAAAAAGAAGAAGAAGAAATGTGGAAATAGTCCTGCCTCCTTTACAACTGAGAGTATTTCCCCCTAGAAATTTTTCAGTGACTGCAGGTCCACTTCTGCTGCTTTTATCTTGGTGTAGAGAGTTGGATTCATCTTTCTCATCTATGAGCTGATAAAAACCATTATGGAAATCAGTATGGAAAGTCCTTTAAAAACTAAAGCTAGAAGTTCCACTTGATCCAATACTCTCCTTTTGGGTATTTTTCTGAAAGAGTTCAAAACACCATGCCACAGAAAAGACAGACAATAGGGAATAAAGCATATTACCATACAGAGACAATGTATCTAAAAGTGGACCTTAGGACAACTGTCTAATAATTTCTATATGTTCTTTAGCCTGTTAGTCTGGTTTTCAATCTGTATAATTAATTCTATAAGGTTCTATAAGATAAATAGATGAATCTGATGCTAGAAAAATAAAAAGTACAAGGAGGCAGAAAAAGGGAACCAAAATGTGTTAGGTACATGTGCCAATTCTCTACATCAAATGTAATCATTATGTATTTCAATCATAAACTAATAAAAATAAAAAGATAAAAATCTATGCCCCAGATCTTATGGGTACATTTCACCCAAATGCTATAGTTCTGTGAAAAGTAAACTACTCCTTGCACACTTTACCCTGCAAGCTGTGCTGTTTGCGTCTTGTTTCTAATCTCTTGTGTCTTTGTGTAACCTGCGATGAGAGAAGGAAGTACGTTTTGAGCAGAACGTGACACACACCACTTTGCAAGGCATTTGCCTGCGTTGAGGTCTTTGGTGCAGCCATACCTCCCCAGGCAAGGATAAACTCCAGCCACTTGTACAACACATGGGTATCAGAGTTCAAAATCTCCATATCTCTGCTCAGTACCCTCATGCTAGTCCTCAATTTTCCATGATCAGAGCCCTGACATTAATATGGGAATGAGCAGAAGGTGCTCACTTTACCTCTTGCCCACGCTCACAATTAAATCCCAGCTCCGTTCTCTGGCTGCAGGAGATAAGAATTGCTTTGAACACTGCTGGGAGAGCCTTCCGGCTTTCGGTGTCCTAAGTGATGGCTGGCTGATCTGAGCCAATGCTCCTCCTACAAATTTTCCAAATCTTTAACAAAGGCCAGACAGCTGTAAAGTATTATTCCTCCTACACATTTTTCAGTTACTACAGCCCCCCAGGACTTTACCTGGTACCTGTTGCGAGTCTGGTTCACCACCGGTCAGATTCTCAGCCACGATGATATCACGTCACCCCAGGAGTCCTCATTCCACTTACACCAACGTGACAAGTTTCTTCCAAAAAACACAAGACGTATAGATCGAGAGATAAGTACAGTCGAGAAATAAATACAGACCCAGAAGTGAAAGTAATGAAAACCTTTCTTCTCAAAATCTCTGAAACTCATGTCTTTTGTGAAATAGCCATCATCATTAACATGATTTTGCTTTGAAACTGTTTCAAGGTTGCTGAACTGAGAAAAACAGAAAAAGATCTTCACTTGTCCACCTAGATGCAGCCAATATGAGGTCTATATGCTGACAACGAATCACACTCTTCTCTGTCTCCTCAAATGAGAGTTTTGAATTTTGTAAATGAATTTTTAAAAAGTTCTCTGACTGGGTCTTTCATTAGTAGCTGTACCTAAAATATATTTAAAAGCCTATAAATACAAATTCCAGTAATCTGTAAACTGTATCAAGGATACCAAATATTCTTCCACCTATCCTTAAATTAATATCTTCACTTTATTTAAACATTTTCCAATAGTAGAAAAATATGTCACTATCACCTTATCCCATTTGATTTTTACAATCTATAGAGTAAGGCGTAAAACAGACACTAAAAATATAGCATCACTGAAGTCAGGAGAAGGTGATTACAGCTATCATCTTCTCTCATCTGTTTTCTGAATTCCTTACAATGAAAATGTATTCTTGGGGGCCAGGGATTTAGCTCAGTGGTTCTGGAATCTGCCTTGCAAGCACAAAGTCACAAATTCCATCCCCAGTAACCACATACAACAATGCTGGGTGTGGAGACTCATGCCCACCAGCAATCAGTACCACAAACCACAGTGCCAGGCATGGTGCCTCACATCTCTCACCTGTAATCCCAGCACTTGGCAGGCAGAGGCAGGAGGATTGCGGAGTTTGAGGCTGAGTTCAGGACCAGCCTTAGTTATAAAGCAAGACTTTGTCTCAAAAAAAAAAAAAAAAAAAAAAAAAAAAAAA
>PVIR01043282.1:0-11813 GCA_004026965.1 Petromus typicus
GATACAGAAGATCAACAAATCAAAGAGTTGGTTTTTTGAAAGGATAAATACAATTGACAGACCCTTAGCCAACCTTCTCAAACAAAGAAAAGAAAAGACTCAAATCCATGCTGTTACAAATGAAAAGGGGAAACCACCACTGACCCAGCTGAAATACAGAGAATAATAAACACATACTTTGAAAATTTATATTCCAATAAAATGGAAAATGTAGAAGAAATGGATGAATTCCTAGATACATATGAACTTCCAAAGTTGAATGAAAAGGATATAAAAATGTTAAACACCCCGATATCAATCTGTGAAATTGAAAATATAATAAAAAACGTACCTACAAAAAAAAAAGTCCTGGGCCTGATGGCTTCAATGCTGAATTCTACAAAACTTTTAGAGAAGAGTTGACATCACTACTCTCCAAACTCTTCAATGAAATTGAAAGGGAAGCAGCACTACCAAACTCATTTCTGGAAGCAACCATTACCTTGATACCAAAAGCAGAGAAAGACCCAATCAAAAAAAGAGAATTACAGGCCAATCTCTCTAATGAACATTGATGCAAAAATTTTCAATAAAATACTAGCAAACAGAATACAGAGAGTTATCAAGAAAATCATACACCCTGACCAAGTTGGATTCATCCCAGGGATGCAGGGATGGTTCAACATACGTAAATCAATAAATGTAATGCACTACATCAACAGACTCAAGAACAAAAAGCATATGGTCATCTCAATAGATGCAGAAAAAGCATTTGACAAAATCCAACATCGATTTATCATCAAAACCCTGCAGAAAATTGGAATAGATGGTATGTATCTCAAACTAATAATAAAAGCTATTTATGAGAACTCAACAGCCAGCATCACCCTAAATGGTCAAAAACTGAAACCTTTCCCACTAAGATCAGGTACAAGACAAAGATGTCCACTTTCACCACTTCTGTTCAATATTGTGTTGGAAACATTAGCCATAGCAAGTAGGAAAGACAAAGAAATAAAAGGAATAAAGATAGGAAATGAAGAAGTTAAACTGTCATTACTTGCTGACGACATGATACTCTATCTAGAAGATCCTAAAAACTGAACCAAGAGACTGCTAGACCTAATCACCAAATTTAGTAGTGTAGCTGGATACAAGGTTAATGCTCAAAAATCATTAGCCTTCATATACACAAACAACAGATCCACTGAGAAAGAAATTGGGGAATCAATCCCCTTCACAGTAGCAGCCAAAAAAAAATGAAATATTTCCGAATTCATCTAACAAAGGAGGTAAAGACCTCTACCGTGAAAATTATAGCACTCTAAAAGAGGAGATAGAAGAAGATACCAGAAAATGGAAAGACATCCCTTGTTCCTGGGTTGGATGAATCAATATCGTCAAAATGGCTATACTCCCATAATTACTATACAGATTCAACGCAATCCCAATTGAACTTCCAAAGGCATATTTCACAGATCTAGAAAAAATAATTCAGAACTTCATCTGGAATCACAAAAGACCTAGAATAGCAAAAGCAATTCTAAGCAGCAAGGACCTGATGGGGGGTATTATGATCCCCAACTTGAAACTGTACTACAAAGCCACTGTGATAAAAACCACATGGTACTGGCAAAGCAACAGACCCGACGACCAGTGAAGTAGATTAGAAGACCCAGAAACAACTCCAGACACACTAAGCTATCTCATTTTTGACAAAGGAGCCAAACACCCTCAGTGGAGGAAGGATAGCCTCTTTAACAAATGGTGCTGGAAAAACTGGACTTTAACTTGCCAAAGACTAAAGCTAGGCCTAGATCTTTCACCATGTACTAAAATAAAATCAAAATGGATTAGGGACCTAAATATTAAAACAGACACACTAAATCTGCTACAATACAGGTTAGGTAAAACTCTTGAAGACATTGGTTTTGGGAAAGATTTCATGAACATATCCCCCATTGCACAAGAACTGGTAGAAGAAATTGATAAATGGGATCTCATCCTATTGAGAGGTTTCTGCACAGCAAAAGAAACCACCAGCCAAGTGAAAAGGCAACCAACAATATGGGAAGGAATCTTTACCAACCGCCTCTCAGACAAAGGGCTGCTATCTAGAATATATAAAGAGCTCAAAAAAGTCAGCCCACCCAAATTTAATGACCCAATTCAAAAATGGGCATCTGAAATGAACAGATATTTTTCAGAGGAAGAAGTAAGAGCAGCTAAGAAGCATATGAAGAAATGCTCAACATCATTAGTCATTCGAGAGATGCAGATGAAAACAACACTGAGATTTCATCTCACTCCTCATAGAATGGCTGCTATTTCAGATTCAGCCAACAGCAAATGTTGGCGAGGATGTGGAGAAGAAGGAACCCTTCTCCACTGTTGGTGGGAATGTAGACTCATACAACCCCTGTGGAGAAGAGTTTGGAAATTCCTCAAAAAGCTAGGATTGGAGGCCCCATTTGACCCAGCCATCGCTCTGCTAGGTATATACACACAAAAATGAAAAGATTCATATCACAGTGACATGTGCACCTATGTTTTTAGCAGCTCAGTTTGTGATTGCTAAATCTTGGAAAAAACACAAATGTCCATCAACTGGAGAATGGATAAAGAAGCTGTGGTTCTTCTACAGAATGGAGTATTACTCTGCCACAAAACATGATAAGTTTGAATCATTTATACTTAAATGGACATACCTTGAGGACATCCTCATAAGTGAAATAAATAGGTCACAGATGTGTAAATATCGTATCTTTTGTCTGGTATGAGAAAACAAAGCTATAAATGAGTTCTAGAATGTATGTTATATATTGTGAAATAGAAAACACTCAAAGTGTAATGGAGTGAAGGGGGAAATAATGAGATTATAACAAAATGGAAGGAAACAAAGTTTATATATATGGGGGGTTGGGGTGGTACGGTGGGCAGGGTTATGGGAAAAAATGAGAATTAAGTTGTGTCATATACTGGTACAAATTCTCATTGTTGAATGCAATCATGATGTATATATATAATGTACCAATAAAGATTTCAATTTAAAAAACTGTACCATAAGGTTTAAATTTTTAATACAAAAATTGTGCATGCAATAAGATAAGCAGGATATAATAATGACTCTGGACTCCAATCCAATAGCCAATCACATATCCAACTTCTATCCATTTTCTTCTTGTCATGCTAGTGTTTTGCAGATGTGACTATTATTATTCTCATATTAAAACATGCCCCAGGAACTGTAGCATTCCATCCATAAATATCTGAAAGATAAGAAATCCTTGTTTAAAAAATAACCACAAATTTAAGTGCTTTTAAGGCAAAATCATTACATAGTTGCATGATTTATTAAGCTGTTGACAATTAGTGATTATACTCAACCTACAGCTGCTCTCCTCTCCCAGTAAGTCAGAGGTGAGGCTGGAAGTTTCACTCTTCTAATAAAGAGTTGATCTTCCTAGAGACCAGCCCTATCCCTATTGAGAGGTCATCTAGAAGCTGTCAAGTATCACCTCACTAGGAAAACTCAGATAGATACATTGGATGAGGCCTTTAATAAATAAGGAAAGACGCTGATATCTCTCAGGAATTCTGAAGATTTTGGAAGTTCTGTGCTGGGAACCAGAAGCAGGACAAAAACATCAAATATATATTTCCTATCATACTGCAAATGTGTAAACAAAAAAAAGAAAAGGAGAGGAACAGGGGAGGAAGAGAAAGAAGCATAGAAGGATGGAAGGACAGAACAAAAGATGAAAACATAGAGAAAGGAAGAGAGAAGGTAGGGAGGGAAGAAATCCTTTCACTGTTCCAGTCTCCTGGACTGAAAATGTTTGTCAACAATGCCTTAGAGAAGCTTAATCCAAAAAATGTCTTTTTGTCCACTGAGTGAGTTTTATGACTCCCCCAAAATCCCTTATAAAAAACAGATCCAATTAATTGTTCCAGCCCACAGACCGCAATGGTTCCTAAGCCCAAAGCTAGCAAGGGAAGAAGGGATTCATGGTTGGCTTGGCTGGCAGCTGAGCAGCTAGAACCCTTTGGGACTGACTAAGCATTGACTGCCCCAGCCCTTTCTCACCTGTGATATGTAAATGACACCCTGGGAGAATACCCAGGACTAAATAGGTGCAACCCAGCCTTTTACAGTGCTGCTACGCTATGTCTCCTTCCATTTTACCTTAATCTAGGTGAAGCCTTGATGCCCTAGGAGAATGTGTTGCTGAATCTCTCCTCAACAGCTACAAAAAAATTAGGAGAGTTAACAAAGTGTTATGTGTTTCTGTGTGTAACAAGTTCCGACTTCTTACCTAGTTAAAGTGAAAAGATATCTTAACTCTACCACCTTTCATTATCCCAGAGGGGGCATCTACACTTTTTGCACTCTTATATGTCATAGATATTAAACATCACCTGGAAGCCAAAACGAATAGCACTGTGAAATTGTAGTTAGATGAAGGGAGTGCAGATTCTTAATGTCATCATTCCTTCTGGGGGCTACAAGCATTACGGTGATCCAGGCAGAGCAGGGAATTCTAGTTGCACAGCATCTGTTGTCCAGTCAACTTATTCTCAAATTACTTTTGTGCCACAAACCTCTGTCAGTAGGTTTCTACCCATGCAATAGGGCCCACGGGCAGCAACTTAGATGAAAGATATTCACAATTCATGACACTGTCCATACCCTTTCTCTCCCACTCCTGGAAGTGAATCAGAATACATATCCATGAAAATAGCATTGCTACAGGGAAAATCTGCTTTCATTTACACATTGTGAATTAAATCATTTCTATTCATAATATCACCTGATGAAAACATAAATCGGAACTGCTAATCTAACAACACAAACTTATTCTCCATAACCTATAAAACCTAGAGAGGCTTGTTTTGTCCCATGCCCTGTGAAAAGACAAACTCGGGCCCCACATTTCTACAAACGTTCAAAAGCACCCACATTGTGGGCATTTAAGATCCCAGATTCCTTTCTTTGTCCTGTGTCTTGAGGCTACTTCTGTAGTTACACACACACATACGCATACACGCACACACACACACTACAGGGGAAGATGGCCTTTGCCATTTTGGTGTGTGTAGCTTATTTGCAGAGCAAGTTCTAAATTAGACTCCTTGAGGTTGCAGATTAACTACACCACTATCAATCAGGTAGGCATCATATTATCTTTCCAAGCTTCTATTTTCATGTACTTAAAATGGGATTGACAGTAGGACCCCACACCCATGACTGCCAGAAGGATTGAATAGCATGATGTTATTGAAGTCTTTTCACAGTGTTTGAAACCTACAGTATCATCTTTTTGACTGTTGAAGAAGACCAGAGGGTTTCACTGCAGTCACACACATGTATGCACACACACACACATGCATGCATGCACACACACACACACACACACACACACACACACATACACTCATACACACCACTTAAAAATATTTAAACATTGTTAATCTTAACCATGTCAAGTCTCATGTCACTCAGCTGTCCGTTTTTTTTCCTTCCTTCTCTATTTTTCCTTATTCCATATGTGCTCATTTCTGATTGTTTATATCTCAGTTTGTTTTTAATTTTGAAACCTTGTCTCTTGCCAACTAATAACCTCAAGGTCCTCCCTTCTTCACTCAAGAATTTGTCAAGGTATTTGGCTCTTGGCTGGACAAGGGCAATTGCTTCCAGCTAATATGCTGATTATTTTAAATTGTATTGCAGATGTTAAACCTCGAGAGATGCCAGATCTTTGCACTTTTCAGAGGCTACATACAAAGTCACTGTGATGTTAAGGGAACAAGTTATTATTTAGCTGTGATTTACTGTTGGCAACAATGCCAACTGCAAATGGCTACCATGTATAAGCTACAAGCTGCTCATTTTTCACTCACTGCAAAACACTGCACAGTCACCACCCTACGGTTGCCTTCCCCTTTTGCCTACCTTCTGTTCTGTCCATGACTCTCTAGTCTCAGTAAAAAATATAAAATACTATCTTGATGTCCTTTACTTTTCCTAACATGCTTGGGCAGAGGTGTGGTCACTACAGGGAGGCTATGAAGAGGTCAGGCCCCACTATGCCTCTGAAACCTTCTGATGGTCCCTGTAGTCACTGCTCATGGACAGAACAATGGCAGAGGGGTCTTCTGGTGCTTTGTTTTCCACAACTTTCCCTTGAATCTGCCTCAAGTGGCTGAGCTTTTTCCACTCCAGTTATCCAGTGTGAACTGGTTTGCTCTATAGGTAGAACCAGATCTCAGCTCTTCGACACTTGCCAGAGAGTGCAGAGCTTGCCAAATGACTAAAAAATGGGAAGCTTGGAGGTCCAGAAACCAACTCTTACGATCAGAACTTGTGCAGATAAATCAGAATTTAGGAAGACTGTAAGGAGATACTTTACCCTGAGACACAGAGAAACTAATTGTGGAAGGTGCTTATAATGTCTCATTTTCTAAGTTCTTTTTCATCTTTGCTTATTTTCTTACACCCTTCCTCTCTTCTTCTCCAGCAGTTCTTCATGCCATTATGACACTGCAGAAGACACGTTGTATCTCACATGTTAATTTAAACCTCCCTGGCCTTTGTAGTTGCAGATTTATGGTCCTTGCCTCCTCCTTAGAGGGTTTTATGCAAGTTTGGGGACCAGCTTTGTGCTTGGACTTGTGCAGCCTGAAGAAGTGGGAAGTATTATATCATGATGTCAATCTTTGGCTGACAAAAAGAAAATGTCCATCAGACAAATCTTTTCCATATTCCACTCTCAGAATTATGTCCTAGAAACCACAATGAATCTGACCTCTTGGAAGATGGTACAGTGATGCTCAACATTTTACTTGACAGAAGATGGTAGAGGCTCATCGTGTACGTGTGTATTTACTTTCCTTCTTCCACTAGTTCAACTTCTTTGTACCTCACCGCTGTTCCACACCTCATATGATGCTTCCTCATAATCTAAAATGCATAAGACTGTCTCTGAAAAACCCAAGCCAAGTTAAGCATGAGTGACTTGCTTCACATCTAGATGATAGTTGAAGCTTCTCACTGTCTTCTCCTAAATTATTTCTGAGGATAAATTGTTCTCTTTCCTGTCTCCCTCCTTATTAATTCAAATCTCCCCATGTTTGTGCATTTCTAGGCCCAAGGTGGTGGAAACTTCTGGAAATCACTTCACTGTCCATCTCCATCCACTCACAGGTACAATATAAACTACTATGTTTTTACATTTCCTATCCACTCCACCACAGCTGTGTGGTCTTGAATCAGCCAATTAGGATTCTTTGCTGAGATATTTTACCAAATAATATATTAAGGACGTTATTCTCTCTTTATCCAGATTTGAGCTTCAGGAGCAGTATGTGACCATACACCACGCTATGTGACATAGAGTGGTGCCCACACGGAGACAGGCATGAGTAATAGCTGAAGTCGGAGCTGGTGACATTTTATTACCTCGAAATAGCAACCTGCACATTTTTCTGCTTCTATGCCTCTAATGTTCAACTCTTCCTGCAATTATATGAGATATCTTGGAATTCCTTGAATAATTTCCCTGCTCTGTCTATGAAAGTTCAAGTTCAAGGTTACAGTTTGCTTCTCTCACTTCAATCATTTATTCAACAAATACTTACTATAGTGCTAGGCATTGTCTAGGAATTGGAATATGATGAAGAGCAAATTAGACAAAGCCATTGCTCTTAAGTAAAATATACCTTTATGGGGGCAGCTAATAACAAAATACTAATTTACATTAGTGACAAGCATTATGGGGAGGAAATCGACTTGGGAATGAAGGATGAATTGTTTTATTTTGGTTAATCAAAGGAGGCCTCCCTCAGGAAGGCATGAGTCACAGATGATGAGAAAAAGGTAAAACCAAAGATAGCAGCTCTAAGAAGGGAACAGACTTGTGTTCAGCAACAGATAGGAAGCCTGTGCAGCTGGGAACAGGGGGTTGAAGATGAGGGCCCAGGCAGAAGCCAGAGCACTTGACATCTTGGGAGACAGAGCGGGGAGCCTCTGCATCTTCAGTTCTCCTACCGCAATCACACCCTCCGTGGGCCTTGTGAACATTGCTCCCCATGCCATCATTAGCAGAGTCACTCAGCCTCAGTGCAAAGTTCATCATAGGTCAAGTGAGGGAGGTCAGAGTCTTTCTCATCTTTGACAAACTTGGAGCTAGGATTAGTCCAGAGCCATTTCAGGCCCTAGGATTTACCCCCCCACACACACCCAAGACTGAAAGACTTGCAATTTTATGATCTTTTCTCCTTTTACTATTGAAGCATATTTTGATATTGAAAATTCCCACAACTATGTAACGGCCCCAAACAGATTGTGACAGGCAGAGATATTCATATCCAGTGGCCCTTGCACACTTCTCCATTTGTACATAGTGAAAAATGAACGAACATGATGGACACAAAAAGGCAGACAAGCAGACGGGAGGACAGAGAGGAAGCCCTCAGGCAGAGAGAGGATGTTCATGCAGATCCCCAACCATCCATCCAGCATCACAGAAGCCCAACCTACACAGCCCAGTTGGTAAAAGTTATCAGAAATTGGAAACCCAGATGCCATTCGGACAAAGCATCATCCATGCCAGAATATAATCTCACCTTTTTTTGCACTTGTTAGCCCCATGCTGTGTGTACAGCAAGAATCACTTTGCTTAATTACTACAACATTACGGGACAATATTTTTATGCTAATTTACAGATTAGGACACTAGGACTCCTTATCAGTAACATCAGTTTTTGCACTTGCCTCCTAAAGCCCTTTCTACTCCTCATTTCTTGCGTTTCAGACATAAGGTCTGTTTTCTGTTTCTTGGATACTCAAAGCTTATTTATACCTCCAGGCCTTGGCACTTGCTTTTGCCCCCTCTATCTGAATTTCTTCACAATTCCAGTTTCTTTTCTCTACTCAGGTTTCAGCCTGAGTTCCTCCTCATCAAGACCTTTTTCAGGAAAACTGGGAAAGAATTTCCAAAGTGAACCTGGACCCTGGCTTTCTTTCCGCTTTGTTTTGCATTCTAAGTAGCCCGCATCACGACTTAGAATGTCTTGTTGATTAATTTTACTCTTATTTGAAGTTGAGAGGATCTAGGGAATGACTCTGCCAGACTTTGTTTAGCATTTTCATTGACAAAGTATTCCTGATAGCATATCGGTTCCATTTGAAAGTGCATACCAGTTCCGTCTGCCTGCCACATACTTCATCATGAACTAAGAGGGCCCCCAAAATGCCCTGTGTTCAGAGCTGCATCCTGTGGTGGGTGTTGGACCATAGTGGTACTATCCTCAGTAGTAAATTAATCCACTGATGACCAGACTGCCGAATCTTCTGTTAGAAAGTGGGCCCTGGTCCTCAAACTTGGTCACTTGGGTGACCTGCAAGGGTGTGTTCTTTCTCTTAGTCCTTCCCTTTTTCTTCACTTAGTGTTTCCTGGCTGCTATAGGGTGAGCAACTTTCCTCCACTGTGCTTTTCTGCAGTGTTTTTTCTGCCTTGAAGTCAGCCAGCCATCGACTGAATTCCCCCAAGTGAAGCCCTCCTCCCTGAAGGCCTAGGTGCTCTGTGTTTTCTCCTAGTGACAGGGAAGTGACTAACATGGTGTTTCTCTTCACGAAGATCTTTCTAGGTGCTCTCTGTAAAGAAGTGGTCACTCACTTCTGACCACTGTCTTTCTCATTGCCTTGTTTTGAATATAGCCTGCATCACTATCTAGAATTTGTTGTGCATTGATTTTACTTTTTATTTTTGTAGTGCTGGGATTTAAACAAGTGCTTGGCCACTGAGGTGACCCTTGTTTAACTCATAAAACTGATTGATTATGGCACCAACAGAACATAAGCACTATTTGAAAGTAGCCACTACAGTAGTCAGTACACTAAGGCTATGTAGAGCAAGGATTTGTCACAAATGTTGGCAACATTTTTAAGCTGTGGTTCTGTGTATCCATAATATAGTCAGCTCCTCATTTACTTAATCAAGAAATGTTTATTGTGGTCCCTAACAAGTGCCTGGCACTGTCCGAGGTTCTAGAGATGGTGTGGAGCATAAGACAAAGCACTGCCCTCCAAGAGTTGGCATTCTAATGGGATAAAACTGCTTGTGTCTTTGTTTATCATCTAACCTAATTTCCAGAGCAGTAATTACTGTGTATGCAGAGAGAAGCACGAAGTGCATATTTGGACACTGAGACTAGAGAGTGCTTATGTCAAAAAGCAAATAACATCATGTGGATATCTGGAAAAAAAGAATTCTAAAAATGTGGAACAGAAAGTGTTTTTCTGTGAAACAAGAAGATTCTAAGTGGGTCAAAGAATAAAATGGCCAGTGTGAGTGGAATCTAATAAGGAAAAGAACAGGACAAGAGCTGACATCACAGAGGCCTGAGAAGCCCTGCTGTGGAAATGGGGTCTCCTGAGAACCTGACATTTTGCTCTGTGATAGCAAGCCTGGGGATGATTCTGATAACAAGCCTGTGGGATGACATGGTCTGATTTGCATCTGTGAAGTATTCCTCTTGCTTTTATATAGAAGAGAAACAGGGGAAGAGCAAAGTGGAAGATGGTTGTCTTGCCTATCTGACAGGGGCCCAGAAACCCACTCAGATGGAAGTCCCTGAACCACCAGAAGAGGATCCCAGGTGGGATACGGCTATTGTGATGGACCTGTTTTCTCTGGGTGAGAAGCAAGTCTTATGGCAGGAATTCCTGCAAAAGCAACTATACTGATTGTTGAGATTTATCTATGTGAGGTTATCTATGTGAAGTCATTTATGAGTTAGAAACATGTCAAAATCTAAATATAAAACAAAAAAGGGCCTATGGTAAGGCCCTGAAGATTAAAGATATGTAGCCAGCACCATTTCCATCAGAATTCAGGGGTTTCCACATTGGTTGTTTTAGTTGAACACTGTCATGATTCTCCCTTGGAGTGATACATCACGCATGGTCCCTTGGCAGGTTGACGTTACTTCTTCATGGACTGCTTTCGCTCCCTTTTCTTCCTGACTTCCTAATCGACTGGAACTCTGGCCCACAATTCTGAAATGTTGATTTCTCTTTCAATTTTTCATTTATTTTTGCTTTCTACAACTGTATTTTTTCAGAGGTCTCTTGTGGATTTGGAGAATGTTCAGTGCTCAAGCCCTGGAAATGTTTTCATTATTCTAATGACAATGAAGGTTATGGTACAGCCTTACCAAGAAGAGAATGATAATTGGAAAATCCCTGAGCTGTTTCACATCTGTAATTGCTGTCAAGCAGCATCACCGTTCCCCTCCCCCTCAAGGTTAGCAGGTACAGAAAACAGAGTTTTGGCTGATTTAAGATTAGATATACTATTAATGGGACTTATTTTAAAGAAATGATTATAGTTAGTGACACCTTGCTGCTAGTTTCCTTCAGAATAATTCCCCTCACTTTGAGCAAGTTTTTCCCACCATTGTTGCCAATTTCTGAAGCCATTCTGGAAGTCCTCCTTCAGGTCTTTGTGTTGTCATGTCTTTCTTAACATTCCGACTCAAAACATTTCCTCTTATTTTGGGTCATTTTGACTTGGGAGGGGGTGAAGCAAGAACTAAAAGGTGCCATAATTGGCTGAGGCCATGTGGTAAAAAGTTTTAGGAGCCTGCTTTACTGTTTGGTGGCACTCAGCAGTTTTCACCATAGTTTTGATCACTCCTAAAAATATTCACAGAAGAAGACTCCTGGAGCTGCTTCAGAATGTGGCAAGAATGATGGAATATTTCTCTCTCTCTCTCTCTCTCTCTCTCTCTCTCTGTGTGTGTGTGTGTGTGTGTGTGTGTGTGTGTGTGTG
>PVIR01043283.1:0-11840 GCA_004026965.1 Petromus typicus
AAACAAAACAAAACAAAAAATTTATTTATTTACTTATTAATTTAATTTGGTTTTCTGAAACAGAGTAATAGATTTAGTCCAGGCTGACCTTGAACTTTTGATCTTCTTGCCTCAGTCTCCCAAGTGATGGGATTACAGGTGTGTTCCATCATTTTCAATTTGAGGAAATACTTTATAATACACAAAATGTGGGGGGAAAGCTAGGCTGGTTGAAAATTTTCAACTCATCCAGCAAAGTATCCATGGTAGAACTCCAGAAGAGGGGGTCAAGAGTAGGGGAGGAGAAGGGGGGGCCCCCACGTTTATCTTTTTATCAGGAAACTGCTTCCTGATAAATGAGAGCAGCATCAATCCATTGTTATGGGGACAGGGCCTTCTGGACACTGTCATGTCTTAAAGGTCTCACATCTTGACACTGATGGGTTGGGGATTAGTTTTCCTACTCATGAACTCTATGATACACATTCAAACCATAAGTAATTTGTCTTTTTCTTGTTGGATATTCTTAGTTGGTTCTTCCTTTAGTTTCAAACAAGGCAACTTTTTCTTCAAGGAAACTTTCTTGAACCTCACTTTGTGATTAGTTTATTTATTTGTTCTTCTCCCTGCTATTCTGTAAAATAAGTACAAACCATTAAGTTGTGTGGCATGAAATAGAAACTCAGTTATTTGGGTGAATGGAGCTTTTTCCCTTTTGGGACTCTTACAACACAGTGTCCACATTATGTAGGAATCTCAAGCCCACTAGTATTACAACTGATTCTTCTAGCCCATACCTCCCCATCTCATTTACCCATGAATCATTAGTGACTTTACTAAACACCACTGTAAAAATAAAAAGAACATATAATCTAGAAGTTGGAAAGAAACATTGTTGTATGTGGTTATGGGGGATTGAACCCTGGCCCTTTCACTTGCAAGGCAGGTGCTGGAACCACTGAGCTAAATCCCTGGCCCCTTAGGGTTAATTTTGATTCTGACTGAATCAGAATCTGCCAGTAGTGAGTCCTGGGCATAGACACTTCTGAAAAACTAATGTTAGAGAATACTAAGCACTCAGAAGACTCCCTTTCCTCCAGGACACTTAGCTTGTTTGCTTATCAGGTGGTATACAGCCTTTTATTATTTGCTGGCCACTCTGATGGGGATATATAAAATATATATTATATGATATAAATAATATATATTATATAAGTAATATATAATATATGTTATATAAGTAATATATATAATATATGTTATATGATATAAGTCATATATATATAATATATATATGATATACGTTTTTGAAAAGAGAAAGTGAAGGTGCTCTTGGTCAGTGAGAGTGAAGGACAGGGAAAGGAATGAGAGAGAAGAGCAAACAGTGGATCCACAAGAAAGTTAAATGACTCTGTAGAGTATTTAAGTGAGTGAATATCTTGGGACCAAGGTTGAAAGAGGGTGACCAAAAAGACCACTGTGTTTTTAAAAAGGAAGACATGGAGTAGGGATATTTTTCTTTTTCTTATAAATTAGGAAAAGGCTTTCTAAAATTGATGCATACATAAAAGAGAGTCCATACATGTTATGTATAGCTCAGTAAGGTCTTTTTAAAGGATAAATGTTTGTGTTAAGTTAGTTTGTAGTTGTATAATCATACTGTGAAGATTAAGCTTAGCTGTCAGCTTCATTGGCTTGGGAGCCACCAAGGGGGTTAAAACCCACATCTGGGTGTGTCTGAGTAGGTCATGAAGGAGTGACCTTGGATCTGTATCTGTCCCCTGGAGCCTTCCTTTCTGGTATTGCCTCAGCCATCATGAGCTAAGCATGAGAGACTGCCGTGATGATTTGTGATGGGACTGCCCCTTTTTTATTCATTAACAGCCTAATTTCATCCAAGCAGGTATAAATCTCTCCAGAAGTCATCTGCTTAACCAGCAGGCATTACTGTACAAAAATAATGCATCGTACAGGCTTAAACCTCATCAAGAAGTGCTTGAGGGGCCAGAGATTTAACTCAGTAGTTCCACTGTCTGCCTGGTGAGCACAGGTCCAGAGCTTGATCCCCAGTAACCACATACCACAATGCCAGGTGTGATGGCTCATGCCTATAATTCCAACACTTGGGAGGCGGAAGCAGGAGGATTGCTGTGAGTTTGTAGCTGCATAGTGAGTTCAGGTCCTGCCTGAACTAAAAAAAAAAGCACCCAGTACAGATCTATCCCTATACTAAAAATAGTTAGCACTAATACTAAAGAATTGGATCTTCCCTGAATCCACAGTCTACAGCAGTTGAGTCTTAGCTCGGGTTGTGCTTGAATTTTCTGACTACCTGTGCAAGGGAGCAATGTTCCAGGAATCACCAGCTTTTGGCTTGCTCTGAAAAAGGTATCTGAGTACATTTCCTACCTCGTGGGGGCTTCTGCTAAAATCAAAGAAAGGCCAAGAAAAAAAATATTGCTCTTGTTTTCATAACTTCTCCACAAACTACTGAATACATTGCAATGCTGCACAATCAAATATGCCAGGAAGACAGGGCAACATTAAAAGGATCTCAGTCTCTTAATTAGAACATCTCTTTGCTAAATCTTAGATATTAAATTTAATTTTTTTCACAATAAAAGTCAAAACTAAAATCTTGTGTTAATTAAAACCCACAGCCATCCAAGTAAATATAAACACAGCTCTGGCAGAGCACTGATCAGCCCACAGAAGCTATAACAGGTCACGTTAATGAGCTGTGGCTTTTGATGTCATTTCTGGGTGCCACTATTCCTTTCTGAGCAGTGCACATGACTGCTATGTGTTCTATTATCTAGTATCTGGCTTCCAGGGTGGTGCTGTGGCGACTTGGCTCACATGCTGATAGAGAGGCCTTTGTGGGTCCAGAATAGCACATGGATCATAAGATCACAACCAAAAGCATAGCATCCAAAATAAGAAAGAGGAGACCAGCTTTAGGCTGTTCTGAGTTGATTATATCATAAGTACTATCTTTAATTCTGTGCAAAAAGTTTTTTGAAATATATTAATTAATAAACCAATGTTGGTCAAGACTCATGAGGATAATCTTTTTTTTTTTGAGACAGGGTCTCGCTTTGTAGTTCAGGCTGGCCCTGAGCTCAGCCTCAAACTCACATCACAGCAATTCTCCTGCCTCTGCCTCCCGAGTGCTGGGATTACAGGCGTGAGCCACCACACCCGGCACTGTGGTATGTGGTGCTGGTTGCTGCTGGGCGTGAGTCTCCACACCCAGTATGGTATGTGGCTACCAGGGATTGAACCTAGGTCCTTGCGCTTGCAAGACAGGCTCCAGAACCACTGAGCTAAATCTCTGGCCCTCAAGAGGATAATCTTGAAAAATGTACTACACAATCCAGGAATAGCTATAGGTACACAATACTATTTTATACCCATCATAATAATTATTGCTATCTCAACAATTCTATCGACCCTAAGAATCCAAGTGTAGAAATTTTCAAATGTCAACAGGTGACTCTGTGGAGAAGGGTTTTAACTTCTGTATTGTGTACTTAAAGGCAGGGATTTGGCCTTACTCGTATCAGTTTGGAAACTGATGTATAAAACTGTATAAAAGAAAAACTCTAGTAATTTCAGTGCTAAGGCTACTCAACCTTGACATGGTGTCCCTCTAATTCTTTATGTAGTGATAGAGAGGGAGAAGAGGATATGAATAGCTGGTGTTGGGAGAAAAGTATACTGAGGTCTTTTGTGCAGTGAGTTTTAATATTTCATTACTGATCAGAAAGTGAACAAATGTTACACTTTTTAAGAGTCCTTGAATTTGTATCACTGGCTCAGTATTTGTATTTCCTTATTTCTTAAACTATTAAGATATATTAATATTAAAATATTTCTTTCTTTTTAGGTTTTTTGAGACAGGATCTTGCTTTATAGTTCAGGCTGGCCCTGAGATCAGCCTCAAACTCACATCACAGCAATCCTCCTGCCTCTGCCTCCCTAGTGCTGGGATTACAGGTGTGAGCCACCACACCCGGCACTGTGGTATGTGGTACTGGTTGCTGCTGGGCGTGAGTCTCCACGCCCAGTATTGTATGTGGTTACCAAGGATTGAACCTGGGTCCTTGCGCTTGCAAGACAGGCACCAGAACCACTGAGCTAAACCCCTGCCCCCGATATTAAAATATTTCTTAAAACCAAAGGAAAGCAAAAAAGACAGCTAATCTTACTTAGCCTTCATCTAACCAAAACTGAGTAAGACTTACGGCTGAAAGAAATCATAGGGCAAATGAAACAGGAAACACTGTCCTTATGGTTCTCTCTATCAGTGAGGCTCACTGGCAGGTTAAGAGCAACTAAATGAAAGTGACTTAATAACAATGGCATCTCTTGCTTTTTACATCTGGAGGTAGGTTCTTAGTATAATAATGTTGTCAGAGACCCCAGTTCTTCTTCTTTTTTCTTCTTTCTTCTTCTCCTTCTCCTCCTCCTCCTCCTCCTCCTCCTCCTCCTCCTCCTCCTTCTTCTTCTTCTTCTTCATCATTCTGTGCCTTTCTCAGCATGTGGTTACCTTCTCAGTGTTAGCAAATTGGTTACCACTATTCCAAACTCCACAGTCCGAAGGAAGATGTCTCAAGCAGGAAGGAGAAAGAAAAAATGAATTTATTTCACATAGTTCTTGCTTTGACATGGCAGAAAGTCTTTTCCAAAAGTTTGATATCTCAATAGAAAGGATTGTCAATACACCATGGTTATGTAGAAATAGAATGAACATGAACTTAAATGGCTTGAATTCATTCTTTGGGGCAGGCACACTGACTTCTGAATGGAGTGAGGACTATGTTTATAAGAAAGAAAGGGAGCTAGCATGGGCGACCAACAGAATCCACCATAATGGTTTTCTTCTTTTCTCTCTTTAATATCACTTTAGGGATATTGCCTATTATATACCTACTATTCCATTCAAAATCTGTATCTGTTTCTAAGTTTTCCTGAGGTCCAGATACATTATTGTCTTCCAATTATAAATCCATACTTGAATGTCCTGCAATAGTCCACATATGTGTCTAAGTTTATGTACATCTCACCTTATCTTGGAATGGAGAACTTTTATTTTTACCAAAGTATACTGATTGAAATACTACAAATGATCTAGTCTTCAGTACTAGGAAACAGGGTTATCTTGAACTACTCTTCCACACCCCATTCTAAATTCTCTTGATTTTAACTTTCTTCCAACTCAATACATCTTGTATCCATGCACTCCATATAGATCTGTTAGTTGTTTTTAGGATGACACTGCATGAATTTGGTTGAACACATGTGCATTTTCAGTGTATGGATAGATAAGTGAGTGTTTCAAGAGCTTTAACTGAGTTTGCAAATATTAATTCCATTTATGTACAATAGAAGCTAATAAAGGTGAGACAAAAATTACAAGGTCTTGGCTTGGTTCTATAAAGTAATACTAAGTGTAGTTATTTATGAACTTTCACTACTTGTTCCTAGTTACTAAAACTGTGATGAAGACGACAAATAAGAAAACGAACTGCCTCCCACACACAAAATAAAACAAAAACACAACCAAATGTCCCAACAAAGCCAAAATGCAAGAAACAACAATAACTATATGTTCAATCAAATTTATTTTTTATTCATTTATGATTGAGATGATTACATTTCAGAAAAGAAATTTAGATATCAGTGATCTCATTATTTCCAAAGTTAAATTTCTTCCATTTAGCTAGTTGAATTTAATTATACATAGTTGAATGACATAAGAAGACCAAGGCAAGGATGAAACATTGGTTCAGTTATCATCTCAAACAAATAAAGTAATTAATATAAGTTTATTGTCATAATTTAGGGCTCTTAAATACTAACATGCAGAGCTTCATGGCTGTGGAGAAAGCACTACTTTGACTTAAGTTCTCTGACGTACTCCTTCTAGCTCACTCAGCCTAGCAGCTCTGCTGGTGTTGCATATGTCTGGTTACACTCAGAGGGCACAAAGAGCTGTCATAAATATAATAATGTAATTATCTTAAATATATTTATAAATACATATATAAATAACTTAAAAATAACATTCTGTGGTCTGTTTTCTTCTTGAGGCTCAGCTTCCAGAGTTATTTGGCTAAAATGACCTTACTATTTAACATTTAAAAAAAGGAAAAATATAGATATTCTTTCCCTTTTGAAAATGATAAAATGGAGATTCCAGAAACTACTCTTATTTGATTAAAAGCCCATCAGTAGTTTAGAAGCAGAAGGCACAAAGTTGGAATGAAATCTTAGGCCTGTGGCTTCTCCTTCCAAGTGCTATTTGCATATTTTTTAGTTTTCTTAAGCCTTTATTAACCTGTCTGTAACATGAATAGAGTCTTAGGGCTGCAGTCAGTAGCCCCGGTCCTCCTGTGAATGTTACAAAGAATGATAATTAAAATGATTGGTGCTGTGTAAAGTATAGGGTGTTCTTTGAATAACAAATAGCATTACACATTAATATTGGTTCTTTTAGGTATCTCTTACAAAGAGGGTAAACATTCATTTAGAATTACTAAGGCTCAGCACATGCTCAGCAAATGAGTAAGAGTAAAGAGCTTGACTTCTTCATGTACATAGTACCTACAGACTAATAGACCCCTGAGCTGAGGCTGACTTTAGGATATCACGAAGTCTGTTATAGAGTATGGTCCTTTGGTCATGTGCACCAGACTGTTAATCTTTGTGGCAAGGTACAACTCTGGATTGGCAGCCGACCTGAAGAAGCTACGAGTTCCTTCTCGGTCCCAGAAGAAGAGCACATTGAAATCCTTCTCTGTGATGTATTTTGGTATCTCAGGCAACTCCTATGATAAAGAAAAAATAATTATGTTAGAGAACAAGAAGATGCTAGACCAAGAACTGAAGTCCAGTCCTTTGGCATTGGGCTATTCATTCATTTATTCATTTATCAAACATTTGTTCCATGCTAATTAGATGTATGACCCATTTTGTTCATTAGTTGGAGAGAAATTTAAGTTAGTCATGAAGACTGCCAGTGGAATTAGTGTCTCACTATTTGGGCAGGTGGGGATGAAGCACTGTTTGTTCTGCCTTCAGTAAAGGCATAAAGTATTTTGCTCCAAATCTGAGTACCAACTACGCTAAGACCTCCAAGCATTTTAACCTCTAAGTGTGCAAATCATACCTTTGGGAAAAACAGCTTAGCATTTAGATTGTGCTCACCTCCACATTTAAGTGAAAAAATTAAAGGTCTCTGTCTGTCTCTGTCTCTCTTACACACACACAAACACACACACACACACACACACACACACACACACACACACACACACACACCAACACACACTGATGTCCCACCTCAGATAGATCAGAAGCTGAGCACTTTGAATACAATCTTTAAATTGTATTCTTCCTGAGTATATATAGAATCTAACAATTCTTTTCCTGGAATTTCCTTTTGGAATTTCACATTCCATGCTGACTTGCTTCTTTCCTGCTCTTTAAAATCCGAAACTAGTATACAGCCTTCTGAGGTTTCCTTGTGATTTTCAAAGTCAGCAAAGATTTTATTTCCCAAGCCTATTCTGCTAGTTTTTCTCATCTCAGAAAACAGAATCTCTCCTCTTCTTGTTGTTTTATCTCCAAAATACAATCCAATTCTATTTCTTTCCACCTTAGTTTACTTCTCCAACTACAGTCATAGCCTCCTAATTGGGCTCTCTGCTTTCTCTGTTCTGGTATATTATTCATTTAAGAAATATAAGTAAGGTCAAGAGATTACACTATATGAAACCTTTCAATGGCTTTTCATTGCACCTCCAATGAAATCCAAATGCAAACCCTATAAACATTGCTTTTGTCTATCTTTTTAAACTCACAGTTACCCACTGTTTTTGAGCTGGACTTTAAGTTCATAAACCTCGAAGTTAGGTGTCCATGAGCCCTTCTATTTAGAATGC
The DNA here is from genome assembly GCA_004026965.1 of Petromus typicus. Taxonomy (NCBI): domain Eukaryota; kingdom Metazoa; phylum Chordata; class Mammalia; order Rodentia; family Petromuridae; genus Petromus; species Petromus typicus. The sequence goes on from PVIR01043283.1 coordinate 7,929, forward strand.
CCCACCCTGCCTGTCCTCTTATGTGACATACTCTCTACTACCGGCAATTCTCAACTGTTTTTGCTACTCCATCCCTTGTATACTGCATTTTACTCTTCCAGAACCCTACTTAGTTTCTGTAGTTTCTTGTGCTTTTGCTGGTTGTTTGATGTGGTCCAGAAGACTAAAGAAATAAGGACTTTGATACACCAGTGTCCTTATAGCTGCTGGAACTATATTTGAAAAATAGAAGGCATTCAATAAATAATACCTGTTGAATGAATTCATAAATAAAGCTACTGCTCTATTCTATGGACATCACTTTTACTTAATGTGACCCATAGATTCTAATTGGAGAAGGAGACATTGGATTATAAATTTATTGAATGAGAATTAACTGATTATCAATAGAGAAGATATCTAGGACGTGTGTGTGTGTGTGTGTGTGTGTGTGTGTGTGTGTGTGTGTGTGTGTGTGTATTTGAGGGGGGAAGGTGGGAGAGAAGATGAATGGGGCTGTGGTGTAAGGTAATGGAAGCACTTTTTTTCTCTGCCATTTCCATTGCCCATCATATAAATTCTGCCCAGATTCTACCTCTGGGGATAGGTAAGAAGTCAGATGTGCAGGAGGGGGAATGGCAGGAGGGGGGGAGGTTTGCAACACCTTGAACGTAATTGGGAAGTAAATGGGGATAAGCTGGAACCTGGGGACAACTGACCTTCAGCAACACAGGCTGCTCATCTCCCTGGGAAGTAACATACAACTTGGTTTTTGAGATTCTTAAAGTCACAGGAGTTGTTTCATTATCATTTAACCGTATGTAGACACCCAAGTCAAATTTCACTGGCAAAGAGAAGAGCAAGAAAAAGAAAGTGAATTCATTGTATTTTCATAAACGCAAATGTTTACGCAGATTGTGTGTAATTAGGTTCACAACTAACAGTGTAAATAAATACGTGGAAATCAAGGATGTAATTCTATAGATCTCTATCCTTTATAAAATCTGTATATATATCTTTATAATGTTCTTTATAATATTTACCAGGCAGTTAAATAGTTAATGGTTTTAGCATATTATACATTGATAAAATACTTAAAGGATGAATAAATATTTGTAAGTCCTGTGGTTACATTTGTGGGATAAGACCCTATTGTTTATTAGTTCATGAGTTCTTAATGACATAAAAAGTGAGAGAGTTTAGAAAGCTGATATATGTACATTAAAAAAAAAATAGTTCAATTTCTTTCTGGGATGTACCTGAAATCCTAGCACTGTGGGAGGCTGAGGCAAGAGGATCACAAGTTCAAACCCATCCTGCACAATTCAGAAAGGGCCCATGTTAAAATAAAAAAAAAAAAATAAAAAGGGCTGGGATAAAGCTCGGCATGAAAACTGTATTTAGTCCCTAGTATGACTTAAAGAAAAAGGAAAAAGAAAACCCTGGAGAGGACCAACATAGCAACATGATTGAGAACTATACTGCTATTGAAAATAGCAAATACTTATACTATGTCAGTATCTGATAAATTTTTTTTTTTTTGAGACATGAGCTCAGCCTCAAACTCATATAGCAGCAATCCTCCTGCCTCTGCCTCCTGAGTGCTGGGATTACAGGCATGAGCTGCCATGCCTAGCAGTGTGGTATGTGGTACTGATTGCTGCTGTGCATGAGTCTCCATGTCCAGTATTGTGTGTGGTTACCGGAGATTGAACCCAGGACCTCGCAATTGCAAGACAGGTGCCAGAACCACTGAGCTAAATTCCTGGCCCTCTGATAAAATTTTTTAGACATAGTAAATTTCATTGTTTTGAGCTCATTACAGCTTATTGGTTACTTTACTTCACAATTTTGTTATCGAAAACAACAGAAATCGCCCCAGTTTGGCATTACTTCTTCTTTTTTTTTTTTGAAACAGGATCTCACTTTGTAGTTCAGGCTGGCCTTAAGCTCAACCTCGAACTCACAGCAATCCTCCTGCCTCTGCCTCCCAAGTGCTGGGATTACAGATGTGAGTCACCATGCCCAGCACTGTGGTATTTGGTTTTGAATGCTGGTGGACATGAGTCCCCATGCCCAGCATTGTTGTAGGTGGTTACTGGGGATTGAACCCAGGCCCTCGCACTTGCAAGGCAGGTGCCTTAACCACTGAGCTTAATCTCTGGCCTGAGTTTGGCATTACTTCTAAGTTTGATCATCAAAAATTTTTGTTTTGATACCAGAAATTGAACTCAGGACCTTGTGCCTGCCAGGCAAGAGTAGTGCCACTGAGCTACATCTCTGCCTTTTCCTTTAGGATTTTTAATGGACAATGACTGCTTCTCATTGGCTTCTAGTTAGATCTGAGTAAGTCATCTATTTCTGAGACTCAAGTTCTTCATCTTTAAAAAAAAATTCAGAAGGTAAGATATCTACAAAAGCCAAGGACAGAGGGTGTCAGAAAGCCTTGTGCTTCTCTTAGTACTCCTAGGGAAACTCTTGTCTTGTGGAATTTACACATTAGGCAAGACTTCTGCCTGCCTATTACTGCTTAGGTGTTACATGACAAAAACAGACATAGTGGATGTCTGTGTCATTCAGAAACCTGTATGGTAAAGGCATAAAAAGAAAGGGATAATTTTAAGAATCTAAATAGATTTGAGGGTCTCTCACACATTGACTGTGTGACTTTGGCAGGCTGCTCATCTCAGTGAATTTAATTTCCTCACATGAACAGGAAGTTGGGATAGGGGAATGTGCTTCATTTTATTCTAGTATTGTGCAAAGTCAAGGTTTGAAGGAGGTTTGTTCTTTGAAATCAGAATGCTTGAAAGAAATAAAAGGAGAAGAGGACGACAAGTTGGCATTTACCTTCATGGCGCAGGTCATTTAGGGAATACGCCTTGAGGTGTGGGCCCAGGGGGTCTCGAATTATATTTTGCTGCATCGAATCCATTAGGACCATTCCCTTCTTGATATCCCGGAAGAATTTGTATTTCACATTGTCCTGGAAGGTATGAGGTGCTGACTCCGGCATGGTGATTTCTAAAACCATTATTACAAGTCCAGATTAACATCTAGGTACAAACACAGGTGATAGAGACGCACTATCCCGAGGGCTGGGAGCAGCCCTGGAAAGGAAGTTAGGAATGGTTCAGTCCTACTGAGGGGACAGAAGTGAAATCAATTCATATGAGATTTGATTCTAAGATTAGCCTTGGGTTAACTTATTTGCTTATTTTAAGGCAGATTCTTCAGGCAATAGTGTTTTTTATTTAAAGAGATTATTTGTATATCTTTCTAATTTTGGGTAGTTTGGAGGTTACTAAGTGATTAGATATACTACAAGCATTCCCCGTATATATTTTCAAATAAATATACTGTGAGATAAAAATGAATATATGAAAAATTAGTATTAAAATATTATAATGTTTTCACTGAGAGTGTCCATGTATTATCCCTCTTTCTGGAAGGTAGTTTGTGTCAGAAGCCTCATGGCTCTGAGTAATTTCACTTTTAGACATCTATTCTGGGAAATATTTATTGATAGAGAAGCTCATTGTCATTTCACATATGATGCTGAAAAATTATAAAATCTATAAAATGCCTTTGGTGAAACAGACTGGATAGGAAATTACATATTCCCAATCATGTAAAATATGTTTGTTCATGTGTGTGTAAAATTAAAAGATTTTAAGGAAAAATTGGTACAGGTAAACTCGAGTAGCAAAAATTAATGATTTTCGCTTTCTTTTAAATTTTTTTTTTTTTTTTTTTTTTTTAGGTTTTTGGAGACAGGGTCTCGCTTTGTGGTTCAGGCTGGCCCTGAGCTCAGCCTCCAACTCACATCACAATCCTCCTGCCTCTGCCTCCCGAGTGCTGGGATTACAGGCGTGAGCCACCACGCCCGGCACTGTGGTATGTGGTACTGGTTGCTGCTGGGTGTGGGTCTCC
>PVIR01043284.1:0-11813 GCA_004026965.1 Petromus typicus
AGTCTACAGTCCCACCAACAGTGGAGAAGGGTTCCTTCTTCTCCGCAGCCTCGCCAACATTTGCCGTTGGCTGATTCTGAAATGGCAGCCATTCTATGTGGAGTGAGATGAAATCTCAATGTTGTTTTCATCTGCATCTCTCGAATGACTAATGATGTTGAGCATTTCTTCATATGCTTCTTAGCTGGTCTTACTTCTTTCTCTGAAAAATATCTGTTCATTTCAGATGCCCATTTTTGAAATTGCCTATGTTTTGATGACAAAAGATCTACCATTAAGAACAAAATATGACAATTTAGCCAGTATTTACTCTTTTCTTGAGAATTTTGTTTTGAAATGTCAAACAATTTACACACCTTGAGAATACACCACAATTGATAAACAACTTGCATCGTTTCATGATTTTTGGAACACTGGGCATTCTATGCCAAGTAAATTTCCAAATTTGGAATAGAAATATATACCCTGGTAAATTTGAAGGCATATTACACCTTAAATTTAGAAATGTTGACAAGTAATATAGTAACTATGATGTCCCTCAAAACACGAAGCACTGGCCAATGGTTGTACTTTACTCAGTCCTAAACATGTCAAGTCCTAAACATCGCTTCATAGTTGATGAAGAAAATAGCAAGCGTAAAATATCACGAGGAAATTTTCTTGGATGACTGGAACTGAAATTGATAAGCAATAGATTAAAACAGAGGAAGAGAAGAATGTATCTGCCCAGGGAACTCTGCAAAAGAATTCTGGAGCAGACCAGTGAACAGACAGGTGAAACATCTCAAGAACCTCCTATGAGAACAGGTGACCAACAAGATATCAAGAAAGTCCCACCCAGGAAGAGAGGAAAACAGACGACAGGAGCTATCGGTGTCAGCAATATTTGTATATGGAGCATGCTGTTGTCATGTGTGAGGACTGCCTTCAGTTTGATAATTGAAGCAAAGGTTGTTTCTGTGGTAGAGCTTTTGTTTGTATTTTCATTATAGCTCATATAGGAATTTATTTCTAGTGTTATTTTTTAAATCTTGTAAGCAGGAACACTGTTGATGTTGGAAAATATGGTGCACATTCTACACACCCATTATATATTAAAATTTTAATCTTATTGATGTTTTATTTTCCTGTCAAGTACATATTATTTAATATACTAAACTCATAAATTAAAATTAACACTTCATCAGTAGAAATACTGATGTATTAAAATTAAACGTGGAAGTTACACACCTCCATAAGGAGCCTTTGCTAAAATTTTGCTATGATGCCCACAGGTCTGCTAGTACCACAAATTGGCAAATGTCCTTTGGGAGACATTTCAGATCCAAACCATAACACATCCCTAGAGTGAATAATAGTCTACTCATTGCATTATCCCCAGTGGAATACTCAAAAATATAAATCTATTCATAGAGTCCTAGCATTTCCTGAGAGACTTTGGCATAAATTTTATTATTCTTAGCAAGGCATAGAAAGATCTTCAATACTGAGTCTTCTCTAGCTGCAATTCTCTTTATCTTCATGTACATTTATAAGGCAGAATTTTGTCTAAAACTAGCAATTTGTCACATGATCTAATTTTCTAATCAATTATAAGACTCAGCTCAGAAATCCATTGTTGATATTCGGCACTCAAGATGGGCCAGATCTCTAGATAATTTTTGTGAAATTTTCATATCATGCAGCTATTCAATTACTTTTATCTTGAATGCAAGATATTAAGCATTTTGGCTGCTGATGCTCTTTGGATATAAAATGAATTGAGTGGGTAGTTTTGATTAAATTCATAGATATAGATAGATGGGATTCCATGGGAAATGGATCCTCACTTGTTTTGACTGAAGAGTCAGAAAATCTTCCCTGAGAACTAGCTTCCTAGATGGTATTCTTTTTATCTGCTACAAGATAAAATCAGAAAAAATTAGATAAAATTATCCATTTTTTCCCCTGGAAGTTTCCAGAAACTTTCAATTTATTCTTGTTTCTGAAAGAAATATTTTCCTTTTTAAAAAAAATATTATTAAATGTTTGGAATAAATATTTCTAACAGACTCATATAGTGATTCTTCTCCTTCTCCTTCTCCTTCTCCTTCTCCTTCTCCTTCTCCTTCTCCTTCTCCTTCTTCTTCTTCTTCTTCTTCTTCTTCTTCTTCTTCTTCTTCTTCTTCTTCTTCTTCTTCTTCTTCCTCCTTCTTCCTTCTTTCTTCTTCTTCTTCTTCTTCTTCTTCTTATTATTATTATTATTATTATTACAGTTTAGGAATTAGCCAAGCCAAGCCAAGCCAAACTACATTCTTACCACTGGAAAGTAAACTCCCAGAGAATAAGTGAGGGTTTTACTGGTCTGCTCATGAATGTGTCTCCAGGACATAGAAATGTACCTGGCACATGATGTATATTATGTAAATATTTGTAGAGTTATAACTTTGTTTATAAGATTGTTTTGACTATCTTAATGTGAGTGACTTATCTCTCTTATTTTTGTAAAAGAGATGTTTGATTTTGCTTATGATATTTTACGGTTCTTCAATGTCAGTCTTACTTTAATAACATAAGGGGGGATTTTAACATATTGCTTTGTTCTGACAGTTTTTACGAATTAAACACCAGCTTACTATTTTTGGATGAAATGAACTCATCTTGTTCTCTCTGATACAATATTTTAAATTGCATTGTTACAATACTCTTAAAAAATGTAATGTGCACTTTGATTATTTTTGCTTTTGTTCCTCATGGGGGTGTTTGTGTGAGTATGTTCTGTGTGTTTGTGAGTGTGTGTAAATAAAAGGAAAAAGATTTATTAATGCACAACACCTAAACCTGGGAGTATTTCCTTAACAATTAGCTCAATTTTTTCCGAGTCATTCTGTTCCTTTCCTGTCTTGTGTTTAAAGTCAGGAAGTTAATCACAAGTGCCGGTCAGTACTTAGGATTTCAGGAGTGAACAATTATAAAAGTCTTTCATGCGAGTACATATGTCACCTGGGCCACTAACAAAATACAATCTTTTTACAAAACCATGCACTTATTCTTGCTTTTTGATATATTTCGCTTGAAATTACTGAGCCTGTAAATTGGATAAGGTGTGTTTTCTTGGAATGGTGCTATGACTGGAGAGAAGTTATTAGTGCAATCAAGATCACCAATAAAGATTTCATTAAAAAAAGATACCTGCAAAATAGTAAATCTGCTTCATTTACTTATAAAATGTATACAGTTTTTGCTGTTAAATAAAGTTTCAGAGATTGAATAATGAATAATTCCACAGAATCTAGATCATTTCTTGTGCTACATTAATAAAACTCTGGCTTCATTGGACAAAATGAATAAAAGAAATTCTAGAAATGAAATATATTTATTAAAAAATTTCCTGTATTGGTTACTTAGGATTCTTTCCAGCAGTGTCATTTTTCCAGTCACATTAACCTTGTCACTTCATAAAGGCAAAGAGGGGCTGAAGATATCCAAGGGCTATGTTTTGCTCCATCCATTGATCCATCGATCCATCCATCGATCGATCCATCGATCCATCCATCATCCATCCATCCGTCTTTGTGCTATGTAACTGCATTGCTATATGCTAGGCACTGTATTAGGAGAATCATTACTTTGATCTCATTTGATCTTTAAAATAATATTTCTTATCTATTTTACACACAGGGAAATAGAAGCTTGGAGTAATCAAGAAATTTGTCTGAGATCCTTGTCTGTAAGCAACTAAGGGATGCCTTACTTCAGATACGACAAATAGTTACTTCTTGGTAATTTTCACCTGGAATGGCAGGGAAAAAGGAAGGGAAAGAAAGGAAAACCAGTAGGCAGTTGGATTGGACTGAGTAACCTCACACCCTTTGAATTAGTAGTTCAGTACTTGAGGGGGTAGGGATAAGATCACCCATAGTTTACATTATGGCTTTGCGTTAATTGTGAAAAGCACTTCATCTTCCAAAGCATTGGAAGGGCCTTCAGCTCAGTGAGCAGAGCATGTAGTTCAATTCTAGCCTTTGTTCACTTCCCTGTAAGAGGCTCTGTCACAGAGAACAACCTCCATCCTCTGAATGAATGTTACCAGAGAGGGGTGAATGTTGAAAAGCAACGTAGACCAGTGCAGCTGACTCTTACCTGGTCTGCACCTGCTCACTCTAATCCCTTTTCTTTACATCTAGACAGAAATTTAATATGTACTGTTATAAAAACACAGTTTAGACTTGATGCACATCTGTAATTCCAGTACTCTGAGAGCCTGAGGCGGGAGGATTGCAGTGTTAAAGTTCATTCTGGACAGCTTGTGATTTAGCAAAATCTTATGGCAAAATAAAAATAAGAAAGGACTGGAGATGTAATGCAATATGAAGGCTCATGCTCCACTCTCTAAATTAGACATTTAAAAATAATTCATTTCTATCATGTTGGAAACAAGGGCAGTACGCATTTCAGAATCCTTGGTCCATCTTACAATGTGACTATAAACTGTTTTACTTGTCATCTTTTACAGTATGACTTTTACTCTGCACCAGATTTTCTAGTGTGCTTTTGTATTTTGTTACAAACACAAAGAAATTTTAAAAAACATAATGGAAAAGTAATCTAAAATTTAATAAAATATTTAGAAATCTATTGGATTAAGACCACCATGTAAGGCCGGGGAGTTAGCTCAGTGGTTCCGGCGCCTGTCTTGCAAGCGCAAGGGCCTGGGTTCGATTCCCCGGTAACCACATAACAATACTGGGTGTGGGCTCCACACCCAGCAGCAACCAGTACCACATACCACAGTGCCGGGCGTGGTGGCTCACGCCTGTAATCCCAGCACTCGGGAGGCAGAGGCAGGAGGATTGCTGTGATGTGAGTTGGAGGCTGAGCTCAGGGCCAGCCTGAACCACAAAAGCGAGACCCTGTCTCAAAAAACCTAAAAAAAAAAAAAAAAAAAAAAAAGACCACCATGTAAAATAAATGAATCATTTGTATTCCAATTTAAATAGTGAAATAAAAGAGTGTAATTATGATTCATTTGTAGTCACATGAGTGCTATGGAGACAAACTATTCAAGGCAGTTGCAAATATGGGCAAATGATCAATGCAAAACTGACAAGTGAAGCATGATTTTGAACCAGAAATGAGGTAGGGAGGAGGAGCTAAAAGGCTGGGAAGAAGTGGAAGGGTGGGAGATTGGAGGAAAAAGAGGGCAAAGGAACAGTAAAGAGGAATTGTAGCAAAAGGCTGGGAGGAGAGAAGACATTAGGGCTGAAGTGAGACATTTTAACTTAACTTTTTAAGGGTGATTTTTTAAAAATATCTTTATTGGTACATTATACACATCATGATTGCACTCCATAATGGGGATTTGTACCAGTATAAGACACAACTTAATTCTCATTTTATCCCATAGCCCTACCCACCCTACCACCCCCCCATATACATAAAATTTGTTTCTTTACTTTTTTGTTACAATCTCAACATTTTCCCCCTTCACCCTATTTACATTGAGCATTTTCTATTTCACAATATATAACATACAATGCTAGGAATCATTTACATCTTCATTTTCTCATACCAGACAAAAAATACGATACGTACCTATCTGTGCCCTATTTATTTCACTTATGAGGATATCCTCAAGGTATGTCCATTTAAGTAGAAATGATTCAAACTTATCATTTTTTATGGCAGAGTAATACTCCATTCTGCATAAGAACCACAGCTTTATTATCCAGTCTCCAGTTGATGGACATTTGGGTTGTTTCCAAGATGTAGCAATCACAAATTGGGCTAGTATAAACATGGGTGCACATATGTCACTGTGATATGAGTCTTTTAATTCTTGTGTGTATATACCTAGCAGGGTGGTGGCTGGGTCAAATGGGACCGTTAATCCTAGCTTTTAGAGGATTCTCCAAACTGATCTCCACAGGGGTTGTACGAGTCTACAGTCCCACCAACAGTGGAGAAGGGTTGCTTCTTCTCCACAGACTCGCCAACATTTGCCGTTGGCTGATTCTGAAATGGCAGCCATTCTATGTGGAGTGAGATGAAATCTCATTGTTGTTTCCACCTGCATCTCTCCAATGACTAATGATGTTTGCCATTTCTTCATATGCTTCTTAGCTGCTCTTACTTCTTCCTCTGAAAAATATCTATTCATTTCAGATGCTCATGTTTGAATTGGGTCATTAAATTTGGGTGGGCTGATTTTTTTGAGCTCTATATATATTCTAGATAATAGCCCTTTATCTGAGGAACAGCTGGTAAAGATTTTTTCCCACATTGTTGGTTGCCTTTTTACTCTACTGGTGGTTTTCTTTGCTGTGCAGAAGCTTTTTAAAAGAATGAGGTCCCATTTGTTGATTTCTTCAGCCAATTCCTGTGCTACAGAACTTTTGTTCATAAAGACTTTCCCTAAGCCAATCTCTTCAAGAGTTTTACCTAACCTGTTTTGCAGAAGGTTAAGAGTGTCTGTTTTAATATTCAGGTCTCTTATCCACTTTGACTTTAGCTTGGTACACGGTGAAAGAATAAGATCTAGTTTTAGCCTTTGGCCAGTTAAAGCCCAGTTTTTCCAGGACCATTTGTTAAAGAGGCTATCTTTCCTGCATTGAGGATTTTTGGCTCCTTTGTCAAAGATGAGGTGGCTCAGTGTATCTGGAGTAGTTTCTGGATCTTCTAGTCTACTCCATTGATCCTCGGATCTGTTACTTTGCCATTAACACGCAGTTTTTATCACAATGGCTTTATAGTATAGTTAAAGGTTTGGAGCTGTTATACCCCTCCATGGCCCTGTTGCTTAGAATTGCTTTTGCTATTCTAGGTCTTTTGTGGTTCCAGATGAAAGTTTGAATTCTTTTCTCTAGATCTGTGAAATATGCTGTTGGGATTTGAATCAGGATTGCGTTGAATGTGTAGAGTAGTTTTGGGAGTATAGGCATTTTGACAATATTGGTTCTTCCTACCCAGGAGCAAGGTACATCTTTCCATTTTTTGATATCATCTTCTATCTCCTTTTTCAGAGTGCTATAGTTTTCAGAGTAGAGGTCTTTCACCTCCTTTGTTAGATTGATTCCTAAGTATTTTATTTTTGGGGGTGCTATTGTGAAAGGGACTGACTCTCCAATTTCTATTTCAGTGGGTCTACTGTTTGTGTATACGAAGGCTATTGATTTTTGAACGTTGACCTTGTAACCAGATACATGGCTAAAATTGGCGATTAGGTCCAGTTGTTTTTTAATTGAGTTTTAGGATCCTCTAGATAGAGTATCATGTCATCAGCAAATAATGACAATTTAACTTCTTGTTTTCCAATCTTTATTCCTTTTATTTCTTTCTCTTGCCTAATTGCTATGGCTAATATTTCCAGAACTGTATTGAACAGAAGTGGTGAGAGAGGACACCCTTGTCTTGTTCCTGATCTTAGTGTGAAAGGTTTCAATTTTTGACCATTTAGTATGATACTGGCTGAAGGTTTCTCGTACATAGCTTTTATTAGTTTGAGATATAGACCATCTATTCCAATCTTCTGTAGAGTTTTGAACATAAATGGGTGTTGTACTTTGTCAAACGCTTTTTCTGCATCAATTGAGATGACCACATGATTTTTGTCCTCAAGCCTGTTAATATAGTGTATAACATTGATTGATTTACATATGTTGAACCATCCTAGCATCCCTGGGATGAATCCAACTTGATCAAGGTGTATAATCTTTTTGATAATTCTCTGTATTCTGTTTTCCAGGATCTTATTGAGGATTTTGGCATCATTATTCGGTAGAGATATTGGTCTGTAGTTCTCTTTTTTGGTTGGGTCTTTCTCTGCTTTTGGAATCAGGGTAATGGTTGCTTCCAGGAATGAGTTTGGGAGTACTGCTTCCCTTTCAATTTCATTGAAGAGTTTCAGAAGTAGAGGCACTAACTCTTCTTTAAAAGTTTTATAGAATTCAGCAGTAAAACCATCAGGTCCAGGGCTTCTCTTTGTTGGCAAGTTTTTAATTATATTTTCAGTTTCACAGATTGTTATTGGGACATTTAACATTTCTATATCCTCTTTATTCAGCTTTGGGAGTTCATATGTGTCTAGAAATCTATCCATTTCTTCTATATTTTCCATTTTATTGAAGTATAAATTTTCAAAGTAGGTGTTTATTATCCTCTGGACTTCCTCTGGGTCAGTAGTAATTTCTCCGTTCTCATTCTTAATAGCATAGATATGGGCCTTTTCCTTCCTTCATTTAATGAGGTTGGCTAAGGGTCTATCAATTTTGTTTATCCTGTCAAAGAACCAACTTTTTGATTCATTGATTTTTTTGAACCGTTCTCTTGGTTTCCATTGCATTAATTTCTGCCCTGATCCTTATAATTTCTTGCCTACTGCGAGCTTTCAGTTTGTTTTGTTCCTCTCTTTCTAGTTGCTTGAGGTACAGCATTAAGTTGTTTATTTGAGCTTGCTCTGTTTTCTGGAGGTAGGCTTTCACTGCTATGAATTTTCCTCGTAGAACTGCTTTCATTGTGTCCGATAAATTTCTATATGTTGTACTGGGGTTATCGTTTAGTTGTAAGAACTGCTCAATTTCTTCTCTAATTTTTTCTGTGACCCATTGATTGGTCAGCAGAATGTTGTTCAGTTTTCATGTGTTTGTGAAGATCCTGGGCTTTTCTTTGCTATTCAGCTCCAATTTCAGGGCACTATGGTCTGAGAGTATACAAGGGATAACTTCAATCCCTTTATCCTCCTGAAGTCATCTTCATTTTCTACAACTCAAGAGGAAACCAACAGGCAAACTCTTTTCATCTATCCTCCTGCAGCCCCGAGAACTCACCACCATCTCTAAATTCACTTACTGGCTTCATGCTCCTACCTCTCCTTCACAACACCCCTGACATGCACTGGCTTGATTCCTTCACCACAACAATACAGTGCCCAGGAGGGGTGTTGCCACCCTCTCAGTTCCCGTGTGCCATTTTCTACTCAGGACTCACCTCCAGTTCAATAGTAACATAGAGATTAGTTCACTTTTCTAAGCAATAACACAGGGTTGAAACTCATTCCTCCAAATCAAGGGTCCTAGCATCAGCTATCTTGTTTTCCTTGTAACTTGACTTATCTTCCAAAGCACCTTCCATTAAAAAGTACTCATCCTCAGTATAAAACCTGGATAAAAGATTGGTAATCACCCGGGTCCCACTTGATCAACTATACCAAAGTTTTTCAGGAGAAATATTTAATTTTAGAGACAACAAACTTCTAAGACAATTGCTACTTCTCTTCTCACAGCGGTCATCAGGAGACGTGAAAATCTCAGGATGAGAAAATGAACCACAAAGTCCTTCCTCCCTCACATCCTTCCTGTGCTGATTCCTGTGGTGTTCTAGGCTTATACCCTCTTGTGTACTTGCCTAGAGATTTGCTCTTCCTCCTGTGCCCTCTGGACACTCCAAATAGATTTTCTTGTGCAATTGGCTTCTTGTCTGTGTGTATCTCATGTTCCTGTATGGAAGCACTTTTCTCTGAGATTCCACATATCCTGCCTTCCCCCTGGGACTTATCGGGTCACTTTCCAGCCCCTCATCCAGCTCTCCACACTACTCTGCACTGTGGGTAACACACACCTTCTTTAAGACTTGTATTCACTTGCAACTATACTCCATATCACTCTCTCCCTTTAAAGATATTTATATCCTTAATGCATTTCAGCTGCACTGTAAGATCTGATGTTGTATGGCGGCTATCAACAACCACATGATCTAACCCCAACCCAACCTCTTTTGTTTCTTCATTGCTAGGGAACTATACAATTCTGTATCAGCTCACTTTCAGCCATGGTAGACTTTAAAAATCACCCTTAAGACTGGCCTCAAGGCCTACGCCGGAAGAGCGCCCAGGGACTCAGTTTAGCAGTGGGGGGCTTGGGAAACGGCGACTGTGGCACCGAATCTGCGCCAGGGTTGGAGCTTGCTGGCCTCCAGGCCTACACCAGAAGAGTGCCCAGGGACTGAGTTTAGCAGCAGGTGGCTGAGGAAATGGCGACTGTGGCACCCAGTCTGTGTCAGCGAATTTGCCCCAGGGTTAGAGCTTACTGGCCTCCAGGCCTACGCAGGAAGAGTGCACAGGGACTGAGTTTGGCAGCGGGCAGCTAGGGAAGTGGTGACTGTGGCACGGAGTCTGTGTTACTGAATCTGTGCTGGTTTTGGAGTTTACTTGTCTCCAGGCTCACACTGGAAGAGCGCCCAGGGACTGAGGTTAGCAGCGGACGCTCGGGAAATGGTGACTGCGGCACTGAGTCTGTGTCACCGAATCTGCGCCGGGGTTAGAGCTTACTGGCCTCTAGCCCTATGCCGGAAGAGCGCCCAGAGACTGAGTTTAGGAGCAGGCGGCTCGGGAAACGGCGACTGTGCACCGAAGCTGCGCCAGGGTTGGAGCTTGCTGGCCTTCAGGCCCACGCCAGAAGAGCACCCAGGGACTGAGTTCAGCAGCGGGCGGCTTGGGAAATGGCGACTGTGGCACCCAGTCTGCGTCACTGATTCTTCACCAGGTTTGGAGCTTACTGGCCTCCAGGCCCACACCGAAAGAGCACCCAGGGACTGAGTTTGGCAGCAGGCGGCTCAGGAAGCGATGACTGCGGCACCGAGTCTGTGTCACTGAATCTGCGCCGGGTTTGGAACTTGCTGGCTTCCAGGCCTACGCCGGAAGAGTGCCCAGGGACTGAGGTTAGCAGGTCAGGTTCTGATTTTCTCCACAGTAACTGCAGAAGCACATCCAGTCAGCTTGTATTGGTGAGTATGTGGGCCTGTTGGAATAATAGCCCCTAACATTGCAACTGCACAGGGACTACAGCCTACTGGCCTCCAGGCTGACTGCACAAGTGAGCCCACAGACTCTGTATTGCTGAGCATATGGGCCCATTGCAACCTCAGACAGTGCCATTGTAGCAGTTCAGGAGCCACAGTCTCCCTACCTCTAAAGCAGACAGGAGAAGGTGTTCTCATTGTATTGATTGAGTGCCTCATATGGTGCACCAGAACTAGGGGTTTTTCTTTAGGTCCCAATCCAGACTGCAAAGAGAAACCCAGGAAACACTGCTATTTTAATGTTCCTAACTATTAGGAGGAAAGTGACTTGCAACAAACAGTGCCAGAAAACAGGGCAGGTCAGAGATGAGAAACACTCCAAATCTCAGACACAAAGATCCTCACCTCCAAGTAACACAGGGGGAAGGGAAATAGAGAAGTGCGAAGCCCAGTCTTCAGGGCCCTCAGAAATGATAACCAAAGCAGATCTAGTAAAATGGAAATCAGAACTGATCTCTGAGATGAAAGCAGAGATATTGGACACTGTCAACATGATGATTAATAAAGTTAAAGAGGAAATCATGGAGTTGATAGAATCCAAGATAGCAACAGCAGTGGAACCTTTTAAACACCTACAAGCAGAAGCCCAGGAAATTAAGAAAGAAAATGAAAGCTTGCACAATAGAATGAATTTGGCAGAAGAGCGAATTTCAGACCTAGAAGACAGGATCTCAACCAATGAACTGGAAAAGCATAATCTATGGAAAAAAGCAAGCGATAATGAAAAGTCAATCCAACAGCTCCTAGATGATTCAAAGAAGAATAACATAGGATTGATTGGAGTCACTGAGGAAGCAGGAGACAATGCTAAAGACATCAAAAAGCTATTCACACAGATAATGGCAGAAAACTTCACAGAAAAAGGTAAAGAATTGGACATACAAATATATGAAGCACACAGAACGCCACATGCCCATGACATGAAAAAATCTACACCTAGGCATATCATCATAAAAGTCCCAGATATCCAAAAAAAAAAA
>PVIR01043285.1:0-11653 GCA_004026965.1 Petromus typicus
CAAAACAAACAAACAAAAAATCAGCAAGACCCCACCTACACTGCAGGTTCAAGGGTGAAAAACTTTGAAGCTTCCGTTGAAAAGATATCCTTTGCCCCCCACTTTACCCAGAATGGTCATGTAGGGAATTGGTTTCCAATTGTTTCTTTTGTTTTTTCAGTTATGGTCTTGCTTTATAGGTCAGGCTAACCTAAACTCATTTTGTAGCCCACACTAGCCCTGGAACTCTCAACAATCCTCCTGTTTTTGCCTCCCAAGCACTGGTTGGGATTACAGGCATGAGCCACCACACTCAGCTACCCATTGTTTCTTGTTGCTCAACACTAGAGGCCTCTGTAGCCATGATCCACGGGGTCCAGACTACTGCCGCGGTGGGCAGCAAACCTTGACATCATCCATACGGTGATAAGTCATTCAGTTATGTAAAGTCCACCCAGATTTCAAAGGAAAGCCTGACAAGAGTGTATCAGAAACAGGGAACATGTGCCAGGTAATGTATGGACAGTGAGCAGAGTCTGCCCAAACCCTATGAAGCTCACATCTCTCCACAACCTGCCTGACATATATGCAGCCATAAGACTCAAAAGTTTGCCTGATGGTTTTGGCCTTGCTTTATTCCTATTTCTATTCCCTTACTCCACCTTTTTGGAATGGAATGTTTACTCTGAATATTGGAAGTATTTAACCTTTTTTTTTTTTAATGGCGCGTAATGCTAAGAGTCTGTCTGCTTTGAGTCTCTGAAGGGACTTGTGGATGTGGACTTTTCCAGCAATACTTCAAAGACTGGCAAACCTTAGAGATGGGCTAAATGCATTTTGCATACTGAGATGGACATGAGTCGTTTGACAGTGAGGGGTGGGATATTTTGATTTAGACCTAAAACATGCCCCACAAAGTATCACATTCAGAGAAGTATGGCCTTGTCAGAAATAGAAAGCCACTGGGTGTGACTTGAAAGGTTGTGTTCTTGTCCCCAGGTGCTCCCTTCTTTGGTTCCTGGCTACCATAACATAAACAGCTTTCCTCTGCCATACAGTCATACCATGTGTTTTCTATCTTGGAATTGGTGGAAGATGGACTGAACCCACTGAAACTATCAGCCAAAATAAGCCTCTCCATCTTTAGATTGTGTGTATCAGATACTTGTCCCAGCACCAGGTGAAACACTCAAACTTACGGATTGATGACTCTGCCTTTTTAGAAATACGGGACAGATCCCTGACAGCAATAATTATGCCTCCTTTGCTTCCTCATAAAATTATCAAGAGCTTCAATTTTCCTGCCTCCTCAGAAGCAGAATTCAAAATGAAGTGTAAGCAAAAGCAGTGGTCTTCATTTATGTATAAATTTCTCAACCTGTTGTCCAGCAAAATATTAATATGAGGCATTATTCTGTGGACTGTTCATCTTTTATTTTACCTAAAACAATCCAATTCCCTTTTGGGGAATGCTCTCTCTACCACTGTCAGTGCAGTCATGCTGGGAGTCATGAACAATGAAAACACTAAATCCTTTATTTTTGCAGTGTTGGGAATTGAACCCAGGGCTGCACATATGTGAAGCAAGCACTCAATCATTAATCTACCGTTAATCTAGCCAAACTCTTCCTTCTTTGTAATACTGGGCTTCCAAATGAGGGCCTTTACACTGAGCTACATCTCTAGACTTTTTCAATTTACTGCCCAAACCAAGCTTAAATTTAGCCTCTTGCTGCCTCAGTCTCCCATTATACTAGGATTGTGGGTGTGCACATTCAGCTTCCATTGGCCTTTTAAAATTTTTACTTTAAGAGCCAAGGCTTAAGCCCAGTGGTTCCAGTGTCTGCCTGGCAAGCGCAAGCAAGGTCCAAGTTTGATCCCAGGTAACCACATACCACAGTGCTGGGCATGGTGACTCACGCCTGTAATCCCAGCATTCAGAAGGCAGAGGCTGGAGGATCACTTTGAGTTCAAAACCATCCTGAACTACACACCAGAATCTGCCTCAAAAAACCAAAACATAAAGGCAGACTGATCCACTGGAGGCCACCGTATCAGTCCTCATAGGGTGACCAGGCATTTCCCACTATAATCCTGGGGCCATGTTTTCAATGAAATGCTATCCATACTATCTCTTTCAAAGCCTAGTACTTCACCCTGTTTTCATACCTTCCAATAAGAACTTGCAAATAAGCTAACCAGGGACCCCTAACCAAATACAGTTCCCCAGATGTTAAAATCCATGTAAATGTAAATGTTAATAAGAAAGGTCTTAGAAATCTTTTTTCTGTACTTCCAGTTTTACTGAATAAAACTGTATGCAAGGTGACTCTTCAAAAGGGTAAATTAGGATTTTTTTTTTTTCAGTTACTAAACACAAGAGAACACTGTGAAGTAGTTATATAAAGAATAGGGGAGGCTGTGAGGGTGATCTGGCTGAGACACGTCACCTCTAGTGATTGCCAGGGTTGATTCGGCTAATCTGGCTGACTAGGCGGGTGTCCCCTTCCTCCCTCAAGGCTCCATGTGTCCCTCCCAAAGCTGCATGCATGCTCAGTTGAAGAGAACGACCAACCGCAGCAAAGGAGGACTGTCTCTTCAGTTAAAGATATATGAGGAGCTGCGCTCCCTTGCTAGAAGATCCAAATAAACTCTCAAAACGGGGAACTGGAGATGGTGGTTCATACCTATAGCCCCAGACATTTGAAAGGCTAAGACAGAAGGATCAATAAAATCCAAGACTTCAGGGTCAATTTGGACAATATTGAAGGGTCTATCTTGTTTAAAAAGATAAAATAATCAGAAAAAGTTTATTTCAGAAAATCAAGGCTGACAAAGAAGCATATATCAAATAGTCTGTAAATCAGCATCAAAAGTAAGTACAAAAAATAAGAAATAAAACTTACCTGAAAGTTTAAACTATAGAACAATTTTGAGATCAGAATCAAGGAAGAAAAAAGAATCCTCAGGGCAGAGGCATCATTTGCATGGGTACTACACAGCTCAATGGTGGCCTTGGAAAGGAATTTAGGAAGAAGGTTTTAGTGTGTCATAAACCCAGCATGCTGATCTTAATGAAACAGTCTTGCACTAGCTGAGGCTACTCATATTTCTTCTCCAAAATGTGGCTTCTAAATAGTAGTATATAGTTATTTAAAAGTCTGAAAAATAAGTTAAAGGATATATTTATTTGTCCATAAGAGCACTACTGATCAATCCAATATTAGTATTCTGAACTACATTAGTCCAACTACCAATATGCATATATATTACACAAAACTTTTTATATGCTCTCATTAAATAATTCCTCTGCCATGTGACATGTCGGTTGTTTCTGTTTATTATTCCAATAGAAAAAAACACGTTTATTTATGATACCTTGCTCACATGCATAATTTTCGTCATGTGACATTCTAGAAAGGTGTTATCAAGGCATTATAGTATGCTATGAGCTTAGGTTTTAGAAACCAGAAACTTCTCTATGAAATCTAAATTATTGCTTCTAAGCTGTTATTCATGAGAAGCACCACACTAAATTAGGTAAATTATTTTTACTCTAAGCCCCAATCTCCTTATCATCGTATGAGAATGCCTACCTTATATGGAGCATGAGAATTAAATGAGAAAATATACACCAAAAGTGCTAGTATTTTGTGCACACCTACTACATAAAATGTTACTTCCCATATATTAAGAGTTAGAACTATAAATGAAGGTTACCGATGAAATAGCACAATCTCCAATAGTAGTACTATTTGTAATCCAATGGACAAGATTAGACTATTTGAAGTACCCTGTGACTTTTATCATTAAAATGAAATAACAATTTCTGACAATCCGTAGGTAGAAAAGACTTCATAAATTTTACTTTTAAAAATAAAAACGTAAGCTAGTTGTGGTTGCACCTGCTTATAATCAGCATTCTGAGAGGCTAAGGCAGGAAGATGACAACTGCAAGCTCTGCCCAGCCAACTTCAGTGATACAGTGAAAACTCTATCTTGAAATTTTAAAAAAGGGCTAGGAATGTAGCTCAGTTCAAAGACTGAGTTTAATCAGTAGCTGGTACCACAAATAAATTCATAATACATACACTGATCTACTATCAATAATGTAGTATGAAAAGCTCTGTACGCACTCAGCATTTTATTACTTAGTATCACGTGAATGAATTTAGGGGCTATCCCATCAGTTAATCAGCCCTTTTTAGTATGAGACAAAGTCTCACTAAGTTTCTCAGGCTATCTTTGAAATTGTCATCTTTCTGCCTCACCTCCTGAGAAATTGGAAGTCTAGACGAGTACCAGCATGTCTAGCTCCAACTATTTTTTTTTTTTTCACTTTGTGATCCTGAATTCCTTTTTCCTTACTTGGGGGGGAAAAAAAGGGTTTTCTTTCATTCTTACAAAAGTCTTGCAAAGACCAAGAACATATCCACAAAAGTAGCCTGTGTATGATAAAATTAAATTTCATGGTCAAGTAAAGACATGAATTTAAGAAAAAGTGGGTTTCTTTAGAAACACCTAATTCAAGTGAAATAATGATGCCTATGAGTTACTTTTATATATTCCTACAAAAGTAGGGGAGCACATTAAAAGAACAAAATGTTGGTAATTGTTAAACTTGTATAATAGAGTTCTTTACCCCATCTTCTCTATTTCTGTTTAGCTTTGAAAGTTTAAAAGTAAATTTTGCTTTATTAAGTAAGCTTTCAAAGTATCCTTTTAAAACTTATTCAACTATTTAAACAACTTAAAATACTCAATAATTTTAAAATATCACTCAGATATCTTTACATACCTTAAACAGATTCGTCAAAGGCAATGCAAAGGCATCCAGTACAAGTTTAATTTCAGTCCATAACTCATTTGATTTAAATTCATGACGGTATCTATAAAATTAATGTAGAGTAGGAAATTCAGAAGTTTTACTACTATGTCTTTCAGAATAGATGCTAATTTAACATACACGACTAGATATCTATGATGAGTTGATTTCTGAAATTCAAAGGGAATTCTTAGTTTTCCTCTTAAACAAATCATTACCCTGGCAACAGCACAATGAGATAAATACATTACTTGAGAAGAAATAAACACAAGGAATAGAAAGGGCTTATGCTTTTAGTCTCAATCACATTCAAAGGAGTAAAGTGATCACAAATATAACTATTTACATAAGCAAATGTAATAGACAAAGAATACATTAAAGGAATGAATTTGTACATCAGTACCTTTTAAATAACGAATGCGCCGTACGAAGGACTCCATTAATAACGTGGAAATCCCCACTCTGAAAGCGATTCACCATTTCTGTCAACAGGTCAGGCCATTTCTGAGGGAAATCTTCTCTGCCAATAATACTAATAGCATCACTCAACTAGAGAAGGAAAAACTTAGTTAAGACAAGAGCCTTACAAAGGAGCCTACCTAGAAGGCAGGGATACAGTACCTGCTTCTGAATTTGCTCTGGGCTACTAAGCATCAAGTGCACTATATTGGCTTTAATGGCTACTCGATCAGCTTCGCAAATTTTGTTTGGTTCATCTTCAACCTAAAAGCAAAATAACAGTTAAGTACTATCAAATCCATGTCCAAATGGGTATGCAGCTAAAAGCACTTTTCCAGATCTCAGTATTGTAAGAAACAGAAGGTAGGCAGACATTCTAATTTCTCTCTACATGAATAGGTCACTAATCTTTTTTTAAATAATCAGGAGTGTGAACCTGTTTTCCAAAATAATATAAGTTCCTTCCCACATGTAAATAATTTACATACAAATGAATGAGGTCCTTTAGCTCTCAATAAGAATTTCAGTTCTAGGCTGAGGGTGCATTCAGAGGCAGAATGCTCCTCTACGGTCCAACTCCCATGGCACAAAAAAAGAAAACACCACTTTTGTATGTAAGCTAATTGGAATAGGGGTTGCAGATCTTTAGAAATACACGTTACTTAATCCATAATCATCTTTAAAAGCTTTACTATCACCTAAAAGCAAACATTATTCCTATGAAAACTTTTCCATCTTTATAATAAGAATAGATTTTGTACTATATCACTCAGAGATTCTGTAAGTCTCTCTAGTTTTATAAATCAAGATAGAAGGTTAAGCAGTCTGAGAGGAGATTTGGATTTTTAAAGCAGTCTAACATTTATCAAGTAATTTTTTCATCATATGTGGTAATACCTGACCAATCACACAAGCTTTAAAAACACTATTTCTTCGTAAACTTTTTTTTTTTTTTTTTTTTAGATCTCGCTTTGTAGTTCAGGCTGGCCCTGAACTTACTATATATAGCCCAGTGAGCCTGGAACTCACAGCAATCCTCCTGCCTCTGCCTCTCTTGTGCTGGGATTACAGGCATGAGCTACCATGCCCGGATGTAAACTTCTGTGTTTTTTTTGAGACAGGGTCTTGCTTTGTAGTTCAGGCTGGCCCTGATCTCACCCTGTCACCCAGACTAGCCTCAATTCACAGCAATCCTCCTGCCTCATCCTCCCAAGTACTGAGATTACAGGTGTGAGCCACCACTCCAAGCTATAAACTCTTATGGAATCAAGAAACAACTTTTTTTTTTTTTTTTGATACAAGGTCTTACTGTATAGTGCAAGCTGCTCATAACTCATGGTGATCCTCCTGCCTCAGCCTCCCCAGTGCTAGGATTACAGGCATGCATCACCACACATGGCTAAAAGTTTCTAAATACATATTTCAGCAAGTTTCTAATGGAATTTCAGAAAAACTAAACACTGTTGACAATCTTCATATTTTCCACAACATTACTATCATTATAAAATCATTCTCAACTCAGGGATATAGCTCAATGGCACTGTTCCTGCCTCACAAGTGCAAGATCCTAAATTTGAACTCTACTACCTTAAAAAATAATTATTACAGAGCCCAGGGATTCAGCTCAGTGGTTCCGGTGCCTGCCTTGCATAACCACATACCACAATGCCAGGTGTAGTGACTCACGCCTACTAGCAATCAGTACTACACACCACATGCTGGGCATGGCAGCTCATGTCTGTAATCCCAGCACTCAGGAGGCAGAGGCAGGTGGATTGCTGAGTTTGAGGCTTAGTTCAAGACCAGCCTGAACTACATAGCAAGATCCTGACTCAAAAAAAAAAAAAATAATAATAATAATTCTCAGTTTTCTTTTAAACCAAGATTTTTCAATCTTAGTATTACTAATAACCATAATTCTCTGCTGTAAAGAGCCATCTTGTACACTGTAGAATGTACCACAGTCTCAATTCTCTGCTCACTACCTGCTAGTATGATATTTCCAAATATTGTCAAATGTACCCTTGCTGAGCAAAAACTGCCCTCAACTAGGTAGTGAAAATGTCCATTTCTTTCTCTCATTTCTTTCCTTCCTTCCTTTTTTGGGGGAGGCAACGGCAGGGATCAAATTCAGGAACCTCATACTTACCATGCAGGTGTGGTACCACTGAGCTACATCCCCAGCCCTATTTATCATTTTATACTAGTCATCAAACTTGTAACACTAGAAGATTCAATATATTATTAGAATATATAGCACTTCCCTATTTTGTAACACAGAAGGCAAGCAAAATTCCTTTCAAAAATTCCAAATCTAAGGTGGGGGATTTAGTTCAGTGGCACTGTGCCTGAAAAGCACAAGGTCTTGAGTTTAGTTCCTAGTACCAGGGGAAAAAAAGGAAGAAAGAAATTTCAAATCTAAAACAGGCATGATGGTACATGGCTATAACCCTAGCACTTAGGAGGCTAAGAGAGGAGGGTTTAGCTCAAGTTAGAGGACAGCTAGCACAGTATCTGGAGAGGCCAGTCTGAACTACAAAGACCCTGCCTCACACAACAGAACACTTTTAAATCTAAATCCTGCATTCAGCCAAGCATGGTGTTTCCTGGCTGTGATCCCGGCACAGGAAGGAAGATCCCAAGTTCAAGTCTACCCTTGCCCAACTTAGCAAGACTCTGTCTCAAAATAAAAAAAGCTAGGGATCTAGCTCAGGTGAAGTCCAAGTTTAATCCTCAGCAGTGCCGTTAACAACCCCCCAAACCCCTTATAATTATTTTCCTTCTTCAATTTACTTTGCTGAGATGGGGTCTCAAGTGTTGCTCAGACTGGCTATGTGTTTGCAATCATACTACCTGACCCTGCTAAGAAACTGATATCACAGGCATGTGCTACTATGCCAGTCTTAAATTTTTAATATTAAATTTTTTTAGCTTTAATTTTCCTAATTCACAACAGAAATTACTTCAATTATTCATTTAGACTCTCTTCTCAAAAACAACTAAGAAGTAATATACAGTAAATTTTAAATATAACAGATTACAATCAAGGCACACACTCTCTAGCAACCAGTCATGAAAGGGAAAGAATTTGTGTGAATTCAAACGAAATTACAGCTCTGGAAGAGGACTCTGTTTAATTTTATCTTTCATCTGCACCTGCATTTTTTTCAGAGTATGGTTATATAAATCTCATGAACATACAGGATATAATGTACTTACAATTCTCCAGTTTCTTTTAATATAATTCTTGAATGTTACTGAAGCACACACTTTAATGACATTATCCTGAGACTTCTCTAGTAATGTTAAAAGTAACAGTGGATAATTCTGATTTCCTTCTACAGATTCAAGATATTTTTCAGCTGTAAAAGAATATTCATGTGAGAAGACTTAGCATCTCCTTTTCTTTATATGAACTATACATATTACTTGTAGCTTCTACAAATAATTTTTAATGCATGTTGTTGGCAAAGGCTTTCTGGGAAATTCTAAGAAGATTAGAGCCATTAACTACTCCCCCTTATCCAGGAACACATTAATTATTTAAGCACTAATAGGAAGAAGCTGCTATCACTTAAAAAACGAGAGTCTGGGCAGGGGATATAGCTCAGTGGTTCCAGCACCTGTCTTGAAAGCACAAGGGCCCAGGTTCAATCCCGGTAACCACATAACAATACTGGGCGTGGAGACTCACGCCTAGCAGTAACCAGTACCACATAGCACAGTGCCGGGCGTGGTGGCTCAGGCCTGTCATCCCAGCACTCGGGAGGCAGAGGCAGGAGGATTGCTGTGATGTGAGTTGGAGGCTGAGCTCAGGGCCAGCCTGAACTACAAAGTGAGACCCTGTCTCAAAAAAAACAAAAACAAAACAACAACAACAACAAAAAAAACCAAAGCTCCATATAAATAATCTTATTTTTCAAGCAAAGTTGGAAATCTAATCTTGTCAACCGGGCCTGATTTTCTAAAATTGGCTGGCTCCAAACAGTATCTGTCCCTCAAACAGAGCATCTATGCCCAGGCTATTATCAGTGCCCATTTCACCAGCCACCCTCATTTATCTTCATATTTGAGGTTGAAATTCTAGCTTACATTAAAAGTTTCTAATGGAAACTGATCAAACTCAAGGGGGAAAAATCTCTAGTCATAAAAGATTTTAACTAAATCATTACTAAAAGGAAGATAGAATAGTATCAGATTACTTGTTTCATCCATTTAATCATTTTTTAGGCAATTATACTCAGCATCTCTCTGCCTTTAAATATTTTTTTTTTTTTTTAGGTTTTTGAAACAGGGTCTCTCTTTGTGGTTCAGGTTGGCCCAAACTCACATCACAGCAATCCTCCTGCCTCTGCCTCCCGAGTGCTGGGATTACAGGCGTGAGCCACCACGCCTGGCACTGTGGTTTGTGGTACTGGTTGCTGCTGGGCGTGAGTCTCCACGCCCAGTATGGTATGTGGTTACGGGGGATCGAACCCTGGTCCTTGCGCTTGCGAGACAGGTGCCGGAACCACTGAGCTAAATCCCCAGCCCCTGCCTTTAAATATTTAACTCTAAAGCAGGCAGGTTTTGTGGCACAGCAAGTTTTAGTAAAATTTTTCAGAAAGGTCAAGGGGAAAATATTCTAAATATATTGGTGCTTTTAAAACCTAATTTAAATGTAAATTGTATTCTTTTATAGCAGAAGCTAGCAAATAAAAGCTCTTTTAGTTAAAAACAAACATATCATATTAAAGCAGTTGTAAGCAGCCATTTACACACTGTAAATATGCCTGAGAGTATAAAGTATAAATCTTTTTTTCTTTTAAATTTAAAACCAGACAGATAGCAGAAATGTCTCTCCCAGAACTTAAAGAATGAATCAATCAAAAAACATTTTTTTTTACCTGGACGTCTGATAGCAGGATCAGGATCAAGGGTTTTCTTCAAATATTCTGTTAGTGTTTGCAAATTTGCATCACTGAGCTCCATTGCTATGGACTCCTGAGAGAGAGACAGACAGAGAAAAAGAAAGAAAAGATTAATTACATTAACAAGTCACTTGGGAACACACTGATTTAAATAAAAATACTCTTACATTACAGATGGTCTCACCCTAAAAATCATGTATATGTTATGTTTTCAATATGCACTACAACCCCCACTCTTTACTGAGATAAAGGATCAGAAAAGAAGTTCAAGGAAAAAAGAAAAAAAAAAAGTTATCAGGCCAGGTGGCACATGCCTGTAATTCCAGCAGTAGGGAGGCTGAGGCAGAAGGATATCTGCAAGTTAAAGGTTAGATAGAACTACAAAGTGAGACATTCTCAAAACAACAACAACAAAAAAACTTAAAATAAAATAAAGGACTAGGGATGTATCTCAGTGGCACAGTACCTCTGGGTTCAACCCTTAGCAATGAATAACAAAACAACAAAATCCCTGGGTATACGCTCTATAATCTCAGTACTAGGAGGCTAAGGCAGGAGGATCTCAAATTAGAGGACAGAATTTGTATTAGCCCAGAATACACAGCAAGGTCAAGACCAGTCAAGACCACATACATAGCAAGCCTAACTCAACCAAACTGAATAGTAATATAATTCTGAAATAAAGCAAGGAATGATGGTAGATGCCTATAATCCCAGCACTCTGGGAGAAGACTGAGGCAAAAGGCTAACAGATTTAGCCTAGCTCGGACAACCTGATGACTTAATAAGAACCTGTCTTGCAATAAAAAATAAAGGACTAGATGGGGCCAGGGAGTTAGCTCAGTGGTTCCAGCGCCTGTCTTGCAAGCGCAAGGACCGGGGTTCGATTTCCTGGTAACCACATACAATGCTAGGTGTGGAGACTCATGCCCAGCAGCAATCAGCACCACATTCCACAGTGCCCTTGGGCGTGGTGGCTCATGCCTGTGGTTCCAGCACTCGGGAGGCAGAGGCAGGAGGATTACTATGATGTGAGTTTGAGGCTGAGTTCAGGGCCAGCCTAAACCACAAGGTGAAAACCTGTCTCAAAATAAAATAAAATAAGAGACAAAGGCTGGAGGGATTCTGGGAAGATGGCGGAATGGTAAAAGCTAGCGATCACCGCCTCCGTAGAAATTGTTCTTAAACCTGAAAACGCCAGTTGTGGGGAAAAAAAAGGACAGCAGAAAAACCTAGATTGAAGAGATAAGAAGCAAACATTGATTAAAGGGAAAGAAAAAACAGAGACCTAGGGAGCGATCTGTCCCTTCTACCCTCACCCCGGAGGGGGAGGGGCGGTCGACCCTGCCAGACCTCGCACAGGCGCCCCAGCACGGGAACCCAGCGACTACAGACAGCTCACAGCCGGCCCCTGAGACACCGGTGCACGGTGAGAAGCAGAACTGCGTGCCAGACCTCCTGCAGCTGCGATAAAGGGCCG
>PVIR01043286.1:0-11813 GCA_004026965.1 Petromus typicus
AAAAAAAGGATACTTAAAAAACATAGTAGCTGTGACCAAGATCAAAGTCAATAGGATGAAGAATTGCTAGGAAAATGGGTAAAATGTATGCAGTAGTGAATTTATGAATAGAATCTAGATAGCCAATAAATATAAAAAGATATGGACAAATAGTTATTTCAATTTTGTGTCTGTTTTATAGAAAATTTACTTTTAACATAGTAATAAAGTATTTCTAAATCCAATTGAAGGGTTTGAATTAAAACATCCATTAGGTACAAATCTAACAAGCTGATCTCATGTAAATGTGTGTGTGTGTGTGTGTGTGTGTGTGTGTGTGTGTGTGTGTTCTAAAAAAGTCGAGTTTTAGTTTTAGTAAAAAGTTTTATTAGATATTTGTAGTAAAATGATAATACATATTTATGTGCTAAACTCAAAGAGCATAATCATTTGAGAATATTTTTTAGACTTCTTTTCTTACAGAAATAGTACAAGGATGTTTTAGTTAATTTTGTTCTTTTTGTTTTTGTAGGTGCCAGCATTCAAACATTCACTCCATTTTATTTTCTGGTGGAGCCAGTGGATACACTCTCAGTTAGAGGCTCTTCTGTTACATTAAACTGTTCGGCACATTCTGAACCTTCTCCAAAAATTGAGTGGAAAAAAGATGGAACTTTTTTAAACCTAGTATCAGATGATCGACGCCAACTTCTCCCAGATGGATCTTTATTTATTAGCAGTGTGGTGCATTCAAAACACAATAAACCTGATGAAGGTTACTATCAGTGTGTGGCCACTGTTGATAGTCTTGGAACTATTGTTAGTAGAACAGCCAAGCTCACAATAGCAGGTAAGTCTTGTTAAGTGATTTACTAGGTTTTTCAAATTTTATCAAGGGTAAATCTTGGGGCGGGGGAAGAAAGCAATATAGAAGCGTACATCTGCAATCCTAGCTACTTAGGAAACTGAGGCAGGACTATTGCAAGTTTGAGGCCAACCTAAGCAATTTAGAAAGACCTTGTTTTAAAAAGGAATGGGAATGTAGCTTACTGGTAGACCACTTTCCTAGCATGTGTGAGGTCTTGCCTTCTTCAGACTCCATTACTTTATGCACACACATGGGTACACACACACACACACACACACAATCAGTATTTTGGAGTTTTCATCTGATTAGTAACAAATCATTTAGCAGATAGCTATTGGGTATATATTACATGTATCAGACTGTGTAGAGCTTACTCAGTTCTGTGTGGGATAAACTAGCATAGCTTTTCTCCACTTTTCTGATGGCTTAAAAGCTGTCACCAGGAGCAGCTTTTATCTTTCTTTTTTTAACTCTGGGCAGAGGAAGTTACATAGGAAATTTAAATGAGTTTGATGGCTTTTATCCGACCTAGAAAAACCATTTTAGTAGGGTTTTATAAAACTTAAAGCTAGAATCTTGTTTTTTTGTATGTGTATCTTTTTTTTTTTTTTGAGACAGGGTCTCGCTTTGTGGTTCAGGCTGGCCCTGAGCTCAGCCTCCAACTCCCATCACAGCAATCTTCCTGCCTCTGCCTCCCGAGTGCTGGGATTACAGGCGTGAGCCACCACGCCCGGCACTGTGGTATGTGGTACTGGTTGCTGCTGGGGTGAGTCTCCATGCCCAGTATGGTATGTGGTTAACTGGGGATCGAACCCAGGTCCCTGCGCTTGCAAGACAGGTGCCAAAACCACTGAGCTAAATCCTCGGCCCCTGTATGTGTATCTTTAATCAAGGAATGGACATTAAATTTGATTATTTAAAAATCTAGATTATATATGTTAAGATAGCTGACAGCTTTTGAGAATCATATTCTGTTTTGGAGCATCTTTATTTGAATAATAGTGGAACATACAAGAAAAATTAAGGATTTAGAGCTGTATGATGTTCCTATATGAATCATTTATTTTTTGTAGTAGATACCAGCATTCCTCAAGTAACATTTCCTTAAATACTAGAAGAAGTAATTTTTATAAAGAGAGATACTGTACAACAGGGAATTTTCTTTAAGTCCTCTGTTTATATTCACCTTGGCGAAATGCTGGGAAGAGAGAGTTGAACCTGACTGAGATAATAGCCTCCCTTTACTTTCCCACTTTAGGGTTATGGGTTTGGATCTGAGCTCACTGCAGAAAGTATCGTTCACTCAGAAGCTAATGGCTCTGTTTGTCTTTAAAGCCCACATACTCAAGATTGAATTTGAGTATGACAGAAAACCATAATGATTCCATACTCACAGATTAAGGGTGGAAAAATGAGAGAAGGAAAAAAACCTAGATCTTTTGGCAATATTTTTCTTTTTCCTTTTTTCACTTTGCTTCCTCTTTCTCTTTTCCCTCTCTTTCCTTTCTTGTCTATCTGCTGTGACTTCTCCAGTATATGTGATAAATAAGTATAATGACTTCCTCCTCAATGTCATTTATGTCAGGCTTCTGATTATTATTTATGTTCTTAAATATGTCTAACCTAGGCTTTTATTTGTGACTCCTTGCTGTAAGTTCTACCCTATATCCTATTACTAAATCCATGAATTGTACTCCTAATTTTTCAGTATTGACCAACTTTTTCCTCCCTGAGACTTCTGGATGTCTTATGATGGCCTAATATCTTCCTGTCTGCCACCGTACTATCCCTCCTCTCCAGTCTCCACACTTGTCAGAGTACATTTTCTTACCCTTCAGTGGTTTATTGGTTCTCTAGTAATACTGTGAACTTAATAGATAGACTGTAGCCAGCCTTTTGATTCCTTCTATGAGCTCCTGCCTCCTTGAGTCTCAGTTTTGTCATTCCAACCCCCACCCCCTACTCTCACTGCCTTCACCAGATTTAGCAATGGCAGTAAAATGTGATGTGAATTCCCTTTTGTTTACTCCCATTAACTCTGTCCTTTATCTTTTCCTCTTTCTTCCTCACCAGGTTTCTTCATATTTCCTCTTAGTCTCATATTCTTCAGGAAGCATTATTGTCTGAATGTCTTCGTAAAGAGGCAGTTTTAATCGAAGGAATACATTCCATAGTAATTACAAAGAGTTTCATTAGAATTATATAACCCAGTATTGTTTAGGTGCCCACAGAAAATTGTATCTAAGCTAAGTGATGAATAAAGCGCTCTTAAATATTTACAAAGTATGCATTGTGTGTGGATACTGTGATTTATTAAGAGTCCTTTTTATTGAAAATTTATATGGATGAAAACTTTTTGCAGTACTATTTTGAATTTTTTTGTTGTTGTTGTTAGGTTTTTTGAGACAGGGTCTTGCTTTGTGATTCAGGCTGGCCCTGAGCTC
Source organism: Petromus typicus (assembly GCA_004026965.1). Taxonomy (NCBI): domain Eukaryota; kingdom Metazoa; phylum Chordata; class Mammalia; order Rodentia; family Petromuridae; genus Petromus; species Petromus typicus. The sequence continues at coordinate 3,292 of PVIR01043286.1, forward strand.
AGCCTCCAACTCACATCACAATCCTCCTGCCTCTGCCTCCTGAGTGCTGGGATTACAGGCGTGAGCCACCACGCCCGGCACTGTGGTATGTGGTACTGGTCGCTGCTGGGTGTGAGTCTCCACACCCAGTATTGTTATGTGGTTACCGGGGAATCGAACCCAGGCCCTTGCGCTTCCAAGACAGGCGCCGGAACCACTGAGCTAACTTCCCAGCCCTATTTTGAAATATTTTTTGCAAATTTTTATTTCTGTGAAATTGAGTACTAGAATTAGGATTGCTAGATTATAGGATATTAAGTGTATGTATAATTTTAAAAGGTACTAGTTTGTCATTTTAAAATATTAATCAGAGTTAAAATATGATCTAGCACTTTTATTCCAGGTATCTGCCCAAGAAAATGAAGAGCTATATCTACACAACAGTTTGCACATGATTGTTCATAACTGCATTATTTATAATTTACAACAAATGGAAATATTCTAAATGTCCATCAGGTGTCCATCAAAATGTGGTATATTTATCATTGGAATGTTTTTCGCAAGAAAAATTAATGAAGTCCTTATTTCTATAACAATGCAGATGAACTGGAAAAATATACTGAGTTAAACATAAATGACTACATATTGTATGGTCACATATTTATGTAATGAAATAAGTACATCTATAGAGATAGAAAGGAGATTAAGTGCTTTTCTAAGGCTAAAGACCTGGTGATAACAATAGTATAAGAAAGGGAGAGCAAGCTTTCTTGGATGATAAACAGGTTCTAAAGTTAGGTTACTGAGATGATTATACAACTCTGTCATATAAAAAAATCATTACGTTGTATCCTTTAAACATTAAACTTTATGGCATATAAATTATATCTCAGTAAAACTGGATGTGGTGACACACACTGTAATCCTAAGCCTTAGGAGACTGAGGCAGGAGGATCACCAATAATTCAAGGCCAACCTGGGTCCACAATGAGTTCAAGACCAACCTGAACCGCATAGTAAGATCTTGTCTCAACTGCCCCCTGTAAAAGATAATGCCGAGTTACCATTCTAAAAAACCTTTTGAAGTTTGTTTCAGGTTTTTAGTTGTAAACAACAAAAATTAATTGCCAAGTTCAGAAAGCAGGAAAATTTCTGACAGAACACCAAGTATACAGTTTATGGAATTAAATTGAGACTGCTTTGGCTTTTTGTTTTTCTTTTCTTTTTCCCTGCGGGCTGTCTCTCATTTCTTCCCAACTGAAATTTCTGCTTTCCGGCCTGGACAGTAGTCTGGCTGTCCCCAAAGGTAGAGGTCTGGGGTAGTTTAAATCCAGATATTGTTAAAACCTTCTTGTCAACTCCTTCTCTTACTCACTCCCACTGCCTTTTTCCTCTGCAGTTCTCCAGAGGCAGCAAGACAGCTGGTTTTCCTCTTGTGAACCCAAGAAGCTGCTGCGTTCTCTGCCTTGATATGACAGTTCCTAATTCTTCCATCTGCTTTCCCTATTCAGAAACTTTCTGAAATTTCTTGCTTTCCAATTTCCCACTTGTGGTTGAGGGTTTACATTTTTAAAAATTACAAATTTTCATGAAACTTTAGGTGGGAATATTTTTTAACTTTAAGAATAGAACCAAGGGCTGGGGATTTAGCTCAGTGGTTCTGGCACCTGTTTTGCAAGCTCTAGGGCAGTTCGATATGGGAAATCACATACAATTCTGGGCATGGTGGCTCATGCCTGTCATCACAGCACTCGGGAGGCAGAGGCAGAGGATTGCTGTGATGTGAGTTCGAGGCTGAGCTCAGGGACAGCCTGAACTACAAAGCAGGACCCTGTCTCAAAAAAAAAAAAAAAAGAACCAAATGTTAGTTTTATGTGTTAATTAGATTTTGTGCTTTGTGTTAATCTTCTCTTGATTTTCTGGGTTTTTTTAAAAGTAGATATTTAGAATATTTTCTTCCCTTCAAAATTCACCTTGAGGCCAGGTATTTAGCTCAGTGGTTCCAGCGCCTGTCTTGCAAGCCCAAGGTCCCTAATTGATCCCTGGTAACCACATACAACAATGCCAGGTGTGATCACTCATGCCCACCAGCAATCAGTACCACATACCACAGTGCTGGGCGTGATGGCTTATGCCTGTAATCCCAGCACTCAGGAGGCAGAGGCAGGAGGATTGGTGTGAGTTCGAGGTTTGCCTGGACTATATAATGAGTTCAGGACCAGCCTAGACTACAAAAGTGAGACCTTGTCTCAAAAAAAAGAAAAACAATCACATGAAATAAAAAATAAGGACAAATTTATAGTAGAGTTAGAAAACCCATGTGTTATTTATGTTTACATTTGGATTAATTCACCATCATAAAACTAGAAAACCTAGAATTGTTTTTTTAACATATTTTCTAGTCTTTAAACATTACATGTACATACATGTGCGAATGTCCCGAGGTGATCGTAAAATGCTCAAACACACACTTATAAAAATTTTGTGTTCTAAGCAGAGCTGAATCATTTTGTAAACTTTTTAATAATAGTAGCTAATTAAGTATTTATATACCAGGCAATGTACTGTATATGAATTATTTACATTAAGTATTTAATTTTTAACCAATACATGAAACTTATTATTTTATTTTATTGATGGAGAACTGAGGTGAAAGAGAGTTGAAATAGTTTGCCAGCATCAGAGAGCCATGAAAGGTGGAATAAAATTCATATTCAGGCATGTTTCTCCAGAATTGATGCTTGTAGCTACTGCATTCTGTGGCATCTATACAGTGCTTATGATCATAGTGTTTGTTTAATATTTTATTTTGAAGTATAGTAATTTTAAACTTGGAGAATAGTTCTGAGAACCAAAAGTCTCCTGTATCTTCACACAGATCACTCAATTGTTTACATTTTACCATATTTACTTTATCATTTGACTTTTCTCTAAATCATTCAGGATAGTAAGTTGCACACATATTGCCTTGTCAGTCTTGCTTAAACATGTCAGTGTACAGATCTTAAAAACAAGGATATTCTCCAGAGTAATGACAAGTGCACACCAAAACCAGGAAATTAATCTTAGTACAGTACTAATTATGTCATTTAATTTAGATTTCATATATTGTCTAAATTCTTTTTATAGCAATAAACAAATAACTTGCTCTCTTTTTCAGCATTGATCTGGGATTACATGTGTTATTTAGTAGTTGTTTCTCTTTAAACTCTTTAGATATGCAGTAAGCCTTCATGTTTTCCTGGTATCATTTTCATTTTATTTGATTTACCCCTATAAAAAGATTTAGATTCTGCTTTTCTGGGAGGAATGGTAGAGAAGGAATACTATATTCTCAGTACATCACATCAGGAACCCTATGATGTTTTGTGCTGGTGACATTAACATTTATAGTATTTTACTCAAGATACTCTATGAACAGTTGGTTTTCTTATAGTTATGTATTTGTACTATTGTTAATTAGTAATAAGTATTTTGGGAAGATATGGTTTATAAATATGCACTCTTGACAGTTCACAGTGGGCTATAATTCATATTTATCATTGCTGGAGACCTTGATCCACCAGTGATACATGCAATACTGTGATATAAGCCACCTGATGGGTCCCATGCTGTACAATAGGTAGGACAGTCACACACATTCCACAGGTGGTAGAAGCTGATGGGAACATGTTAATTTAACCTATTAGTTTTACCATCCATTGAAGATTCTTGCTTAAATTAATTATTACTAGTGTTTACCAAATGGTTATTTTTCTAATTCCTCATTTCTTTAAGGTAGATATTTATCTTTTTTTATTAATATTAATGTAAACTAACATTCTTTTTTAGCAAGTTTTAAGTAGAGACACCATTATCAGATTTAGCCAGAAAAAACCCCCTTCATTTTTGAGATCACTTTTAATATACCCATTGTTCTTCAAATAGTTTCTTACTTTATGATGTAAGTTTTATGAAATAAAACTCATCACATAAAGAACCCAGTTTTAAGAGAAAAGTTTATATTGTTTTTTGCATGTTCCATTCTTAGAATCAGCCATTTTTACAAGAGTGCTGACTGGTTGTAATGGATAATTGATAAGAAATCAAGATAAAGATACCATATGTGCCCATTGTTACTAGAATGATTGATTCTAGGCCCAGAGCTGGATAATGTGTATGAGTGTGTATATGTATATGTGTCAGAATAGTAATATCTAAGGTTTGAGTATATGTAAAATATGTACATATGTACATATCTCTTTTCTATTCTATCGACATTTTTATATACCTACATTTTATATGAAACTATGAATTTAACACTGACACCTTGTCGGCCAGTACCATGGAATTTTTTCTGCTCTGTATACTTGTCCATATTTGTAGCATACTTTTCAACTGTGAAGAATCTGACTGATGTTATACTTGATATTATTTGCTCTGTGTCCCTGTAGGTAGGAAATTTCTTACTGCATTGACCGTCTGATTCACTATACGTTCTGGCTACATGAGTTGACTTGCTCTTGGCCTCCATGAGTACATTTTAAAGTAATATTTAATGACTTCTTCCCCTTCTTTTCTCTTATTATCCAGGTCTTCCACGATTTACCAGCCAACCGGAACCTTCCTCCGTGTATGCTGGAAATAGTGCAGTTCTAAATTGTGAAGTTAATGCAGACTTGGTTCCATTTGTGAGGTGGGAACAGAACAGACAGCCCCTTCTTCTGGATGATAGAATTATCAAGCTTCCAAGTGGGACGCTGGTGATCAGCAATGCAACTGAAGGAGATGGGGGATTATATCGTTGCATAGTTGAAAGTGGCGGTCCACCAAAATACAGTGATGAAGCTGAATTGAAAGTTCTTCCAGGTATTATTATTTGGACTGATGGCTTTATGTTTATAATGAGTAACAATTTGTTACTGTTTTATTAAATAAACATTTATTTGGTTTGTCAACGTAAAGAATCGTAGCTTTTTTCAGGGCTTAAAAAAGAATGTAGTATTATAATTATCAAGTAATGAAGTATGTCCAGTATCAAATAGTGTTCTTCTTGATCAAAGAAATATTATTTACTTTCTCTGATCAAGACTTTGTCTTCTACTGCATCCTCTTACTCAGACCAATAAAGAGTGAGTTGTATGACAGCTGTTAATTGCAGCTCTGAAGACACTAGGGAGTGAGAGTGCTTGCATCACCACGGTCTTCCCTATTTTAATACAAATTTAGCTTCTCTTTCATTGTTTCTCTCACTCTTTCTGCATCTACTGGTTTTTGTTGTAATTGGTTTTGTGTACCTTTTTTCTCTATGCTTAACATTTTCCACTCAATTGTAGCTTATCATAGTCCCTCTAGCCTTTTAATGTTTCATGATCTTTCGTCTTTGATTACCACTCCTGGGTGCCTGATTTTTTCCATATTTATCATTCAAATTGTGCTGTAGAGTTTGTTTGTTTGTTTGTTTTGTTATTGCAACAGTTCTTTTTTTTTAGAGTTTTTGAGAGGATATTGATTTGGTTTGTGTTGATTGAGGCAAAATGGGTTGGTATCAGTCCGAGAGTCTTGTTTTTCTGCTGGTTACTCAGGTGAGAGGATATTAGTGTTAGCCTTAAATGTGAGCAACTCTGTTATTGAATGATTCACTTTAAAGCCTAAAGTGGTCACTTACTGGTTGGCATTCAAAGGCACATTCACTTAAATGAGTTGTCACTGATTTGTTAGGTGGTATTTACTTGTTACCATGGCTAAAGAATTATTATTAATTGGCTAGGCACATTTAAAGCCAGTTTTAGGGCTGGGGATTTAGCTCAATGGTTCTGGCGCCTGTCTTGCAAGCGCAAGGACCCGGGTTCGATCCCTAATAACCACATATCTATACTAGGTGTGGAGACTCATGCCCAGCAGCAACCAATACCACATACCACAGTGCCGGGCGTGGTGGCTCACGCCTGTAATCCCAGCACTCGGGAGGCAGAGGCAGGAGGATTGCTGTGATGAGTTTGAGGCTGAGCTCAGGGCCAGCCTGAACTGCAAAGCGAGACCCTGTCTCAAAAAAACCTGAAAAAAAAAGCTAGTTTTAGTGGTCATTTCCTTGACTATGCAACATCTGTCCCCAAGAGTTTTGGGACAAGAGTTATAGTTCTCTGCCTGTGAATGCTCCCCCACCCATCAACATTGAATTAATATCCTATTAAGTGGAGAACTTTTATCTATTACTCTCAAGAGTGTGGCCTATTCTTATGCTCACAAAAAGACACCTGTATTAAATGAACATACATTATTTCTAATATCTGAATAGAAGATACAGAACTAGAGTGGAAAGCTAGATGGTTGCCGCATTGTGAAATCAAAAGATTGTCAGAGATTAAAGAGATGAAACTCAGAATTTCAGAAATAGCATAAAGATACAGGGAAGGGAAGGAAACCTCTTAAATCCCTGTGAGTGAGGAGGCTGCCTAGGATCTTGAACTTGCTTAGTTTCATCACTATTTGTAGCACTCAGGTACCATTTATATTATCTTGTCTTGTAAAATGAAGGAGATTCACATCAAATATTCTTCATTTGATCAGCAAGCACTAGCAGGAGCTTAACTTATCATAAAGATCTTAACACAGTGCTTTGCATACAGAAATTTGAGAAATTTTTACTGATTTTAATGGCAATTTCTTATGTTACTTGTTCCACACAGACTAAATAGGAATTTGCAGTTCTTCATGATTTAAGTAGTAAATTACTTTGTTTTTTAAGTCTTTGTCCTTTATTTAAATTCTTTTTAGATCCAGAGGAAACATCAAACTTAGTGTTTTTGAAACAGCCTTCTTCCTTGGTCAGAGTTATTGGTCAGAATGCAGTGTTGCCATGTGTTGCTTCAGGACTTCCAGCTCCAGTCATTAGATGGATGAAGAATGACGAAATGCTTGACCCAGAAAGGTAACTTGTCTGTTTTTTTCAATCTTAGATCAAGACTTGTTCTGTTCCTATTCAGAACTGTTGACTGGGCAAAAGTGATCATTTAAACACATTATAATGCTTTTATTGTCATCCTTGAAATTATCTGTATTATATATGATTAGGATATGCAAAGAAAAAATATGATTTCAAGATATTACAGGATAATTATCCATTTGTTCTTGCTGAAGCTGTAGTATACTTTATTTAAAATGTTAGAATTTTCTTCCCTAAATTGTTGCAGAGCTTCTAGACGTAATGAGGCTAAGTCTCTGATTCTCGTACATTTTGGTGCTTTTTCTCCCTTACTCAAACAGGATAAGCGATGTCTTTCTCATCCTTTTATTTTTTGCCTTGTAAAAACCGTATCATCCTTCAGTTCTTTTTAAATTCTGTTTCCACAAAAGCCTTGGTTAATACCAACCATCATGTCTTCTGCTTTCTCCTTTTTTCTTGTGTATGAGTACTTTTCTCAATTTTAGTTTTGTAAGAGAACTGGAGTGATATTGGTGGTGACAGTAGTTAGTTACATTTCTGTTTCTAAAACAGTTATCTCCTCCTTTGCAGGATATTTAGTGGAATCTCTGGTCTCTACCCAGTGGATGCCAAAACTACTTCTAATTTATGTTGACAAGAATGAGACAGAATTACCCTCAGTTAAGGATCACTCTAGAGCAAGGCTGTCCAATGAAAATACAGTTTAAGTCACATGAGTAAATTGGAGTTTTCTGGTACCAGCACTAAAAAGTTTAAAAGTATAGGTGCACTATTAAATAGAACAGGAACATTTTATGTAATGTACTGTTTAGATTGAAATAATAAATTGTTCTACCCAAACAATAGAATTGTGCTTAGTGGCATTTATTTTACACTGCTTCAGCTTGTACATTCAAATTAAAATTAACGATATTTAATTCCTCAGTCATATTGGCCACATGTTACTAGCTCTGTGTGGTTAGTGGCTCTTGAGTTGTACAGACCAGATCCAGCGTTTGCTTTTGAGGTTAAAAAAAAACAAAAACAGTGAGCACACAGTCTTAATTTGTATAGTGAGTAGCCAAGACTTGGAAGGGTGTATGGTCCAGTCAGCCAGATAATCAGCTTTCAGTGATCAGTGAGGGTGTTGTAGTACAGTGTGATTGGTCCTGACATGTTTTGTTAGCGTAACTGATGGAATTACTCCCAAATCGCCTCAGTTATTTCTTAGTATACATCCATTCAACAACTTCTGTCCATATTGTTTCCTCTCTTCCTACTTCTCTTACTAGGTAAATATTGATTTATTAAACTATTTATTAGAATAAAAAGAATTTATTAGACAGTTTTAAAAGACATTTGCTAAGAGTGAAAATTCTCAAAGTAGACACATATATGAACTGCCAAGAGAATACCTTTTTGACTAAATAGCCAATTAAAGAGTGAAATAAATAAATAACAGCTCATTTTAAAAAATCTTTTACTAAAGGAAACATGAGCCTTACAAGAGAGGCACAAAATTTTAAGCTCTTAGAGATTTTTATTGTCTCTGTGTTAGAACACGGTCTTTATCAAGTAAGCTTGAAAATAGATTTTCTTTTCCTTGGGTCTTTTTTTCTTTTTCTTCCCCAGTACTAGG
>PVIR01043287.1:0-11815 GCA_004026965.1 Petromus typicus
GAGTGGATGGGATAGGTACAAGGAGGCCCCACTCCAGCCATGCCCGGTAATCCAGGCTGTGCCTGCCCTGCGAGGTCCACGGGGCCCAGCTCCCCCATGCTTGCGGCCCACCGAGTCGTCCTGAACCCCTCTCCACGGCTTCCAGCTTCTGCTTTCTTTCTATTTTTTACAGCAGATGTCTCCTGCTTATATCTGCCTTTTGCGTCTGATCTTCATCTGACTAAAGGAAGATTTTTCTGATCTGTGTTTCAGTCTCGCCAGCAATTTATGGAGTTAGCTCTTCGTAAGTGTTTCTTTTGATCATCCTTCACCCTCAGTTAATTTGCTCAAGTGAAGAGCAAAATCTCAGAAGGAGATTAACAAGTTGAAGGATAGCATTTAGCTCTATCAAATGAAGTGTTTCTGAATTTGATCATTCACTTCTTACTCCAGGGGAAATTTAAGATGTAGTAGCAGCCTCTTTGATATTTAACAATCTCATTATTTTTTCAGTTATTTATATCTTAAAGGGCTACACTGACTTGAAATGCTGATTCTTCTTTTGCAGCCTGTTCATATACTAAAAACATGAAGTTGAACTTACTTTCTAGCAAATTCTAAATTTAATTTGCACCTCACCTTCAGTAACCTGTGAGTTGGTTGCTTTTCGGGACAGGCAACCATGAAAAGAGTCAGAGTTCCAAACAGGCTCTGCCTGAGGTTCACCTCCCCGCAAGGGTCAGTTTCAAAATGGCTGTGTGAAGAGACTATACTATTTTTCTTTCTACCTTGTTTATTTAAAGAGACATGGGAACCATCAAGAAGATCCATAGGCCCAAGATGTACAGCCGGCAGTCTGCTTTGTTTGAGTTAACGAAGATGTGACTCTGGAGTTTCCTCCGCCCCCAGGACTCACCTCTGCCCTGAGGAAAGTGCAAGGCCCAAAATTTATAGGAATTTTGACCTGAGGGCCAGGAAGTGCCGGGGACTGGAGAAGGTGGGCAGGAGCAGGCCTCTGATGCGGGCTTTTCTCCGGAGAGAAAACAATACTTGCTGCTCTGATTTCCTGACACTTTTTAAACAGCCTCAGGGATGTGGATGGATGTCCCTTCACTAGGTGACTTGTCTGATAACTGTCATCTTAATAGTGACAAGGGCAGGGGTGGGTTGAGGTTAGAAAATCTCTAATTTAAAGTTGTAGATACAATTGGAGTCCAAAGTCACATAGTCCAAAGTATATTTCCGGGTAAAACAGTCACTTTTAGTTTGACTTTACCGTGACACATTTTATTTGTTTCAAAAGATCAATTTTTACCATTGCTATTAAGATAACAAGGACAAGGCTGAAGGCTGAAACAGGCCTTAGAGTCTAAGTCATGAAAGCTCTGGATTAAAAAATATTTTTTAAATGGTCTCATTGAGAAATTTTTCAACTGAGAGTCACCCTTGAATGAATGAATGAACGCTGTATCAAATTATCCACAGACAAAGAAGAGAAGCCATTCTACCAGAACAAATGCAGCCAGCTTTGTTTCGGAGACAAATCATTCTTGCAGCCCATTAGGAAATGTCACTTTTAAGTCAATGAGAGTTGTGTTCAAATAAGAGGGGGATGCAAGACCCTATTATGTTCGCTAGGATGTGATGTTTTCCTTCTGAATGGTTTCTACAGTGCATGAAAATTCCTGTTTTGGGGTGGGGTGGGGGAGGCCTTTTTCATGTCTTAAACTGTTTTCAGGTTTTACAAAGTGCTTCAGTTTCCACATTGAAAGGGCAGACATGACCACACTGGAACACCAGTCGTCCAGCTAGCTACAGAAGTTCTGACTTTTGTAGACAAGGCTTTTGAACTCTTGACTTGGTGAAAACAGTTGACTGGGAAAACAGATTCCTTGGCTCGCAGGGGGACTTGTGCTCTGGAAGCCGGCCAGGGCTTACAGTAGCCCAGCGCAGGGCCTGGCTCTGTGTCTTGGCACTGTTACCCCGGCAGCTCCTTCCAGCATGGGGTTGACTCGAGCAGTGGCTGTGCGAAGTGGAACAGGAGGTTCAGAGGTGAGGTGTGGCACCGCTGACGGGAAATCAGTCCGCTGACAGGAACTGACCCACCTGCCCATGGGCTATGGGGTTTGTGGGCCAGGCAAAAGCAGCACTGTGCCAAACTCCGTCTTTCCTCCAATGTGAAGAAACTCTCAAGATCAATTGTTTTGGGTTTAAAAAAATTGTTTTATTATTAAAAGAGACTACAAACTATGCAACATCAACTAACTCTTCTGGAAGGCTTAATAAAATGTATAAAATGATTGACAATTTTTTTTTCTAGTTCTTTTTGAGACAGGGTCTTGCTTTGTAGTTCAGGCTGGTCCTGAACGCAGCCTCGAACTCAGCGATCCTCCTGCCTCTGCCTCCTGAGTGCGGGGGGGGGGGCATTGTTGTACATGGTTCACCCAGGAATCAAACCCCGGCTCTTGTGTTTGCAAGGCAGGCACCGACACCATTGAGCTGAATCCCGGATCCTGACGAGGTTTTTCTATCATGCTCAAGTAGGCTTTCTCCTTCAACTTTGAGACAGTTCTGCTGTGTAGTTCAGGCTGGCGGTGAGCCTGCTCTCTGGCTTAGGCTGGCCTTACCCTTCCCTCAGCGTCCTGAGTGAGGAGGCAGTGAGCCAGGCTGGGCCCTAAGAGCCTGTGGCAGAGACAGTTTAGGGAGAAGTGAGATCTTTGTTCTGCTCTGCAAACATTTGAGCCAAGGAAATAGAGGACCACACCTTGACACGGTCTCATCAGCAGAACCGTGAATGGCGCCCCCTAGAGGTCCACCCCTGAAGAGGAAGCAGGGCTAAGAAGGGGGGGGGGGCGTGAATTACACACGTTGTTGACAAAGAGGATTCTCCATTTAGTCGCCCAACCTTCTATCTGGCCTCCAGGTAGAGGTGGAGTTTTAGAGATGCCATGAGCAGTCAGGGTGTGGCCGGCGTCAGAACCGGAAAATGTACTCTAGTTTTATTCCTTTCATGGCCTGAAGGGTAACTGTAACTGACACCAACACCAGTGACAAGGGTTTTCATTACAAATTTAATAATTGTATCATTAGTAAGGATGAGGAAAATAAATATTAAGTATATTAAGAATATTAAGTATGAACCTCTCTTCATTGTGGCTCCAGGACCCTCAGCCTTTTACAGGAGCCGATACTGCCCACTACGGAGCTACTGTTCTCATAAGTAGTCAAGGATACTGTATTACCATTATTTTACAGGTATGGAAACAGTAAAAACTTTGCCAAATTCACACCGTCACTGACGCGGAGATGAATCTGAAAGCCAGTCACGCTGATCATAGACTCTTAACACTTAGTGTATGAAGCTGCCTACCAGCTAGGTTATGTATATTTCTCATGCATGATACGTGGTAGAAGTCTTCTCTTTGGTGAAACCCGTCTTATCAAGTGGCTGCTAATCACAACTACCAATGTCTAAAATTCTGCAGCGGGCTGGGCGGCGGGCTTTTTGCTAGACTGTACTGCCCTCTGGTGGTTGATATAACATTCTGCCGAAAGGTTGGTCCGCAACGCCTCAAAGGATTTCCTAAAATGTGATCATATGTATACGGAAAGTGTACCAATGCATTTAGTCAACTAAAAAAGGATTTCTCTTAAAGAGAGAAACCTGTTTGGGAGCATTTGTGCTTCTAATGTCTTCCAACTGTGAAAAAAACCACAAAGACCAAAACCTAATATGGGTTTTACTAAATCCATTTTGTGTGAGCATACATTTTAATTTTTATTAATCTCTGTAGTAGACATATACATAGGATGCACACATATATGCACACTCACATACACGAAGAGCACACACATAAGTGTGTCTTGTCTAGCTACGGGACAAGGCCTGGGGTACATTAATGAGTTTGGGGGCTTGTTGGTTCTATGGATTTTCTTTGGCTAGAAGTTTAATGCATTCCATTCTGAAACCAAACATGGACAAGGAGAAATGAATTAACTCAAAATCTTAGATCAGTTAAGTGAATTGGACAGAGGGCCTCCTCCCCTAAAAGGTGGAGATCTGAAGAAACTGGGATGATGTTTATCAGGAGAAAGTCCCTGATGGGATTTGTCAGTCTTACCTAGTCTCCCTGGTCTCCCACACCCTCTCTCAGCCCTCAGGAGGGGCAGGCGTGGGTGTCTGAAGGCAATTTACAAACAAGACTATAAACGCCTAGAAGGTGGACTGCTTTTCATTATCACTGTTGTCTGGCAGTTCCAAACAATGAGTACAGTCATTTCTTTTGACATTTTTTTTTTTTTGGTCTAAATTCTAAACAATGACTAGGCTTTCTTTCCTGTTTTAGTAATCTATGTCCCCTGTTACCATGTTGGACAACTTATTCTTCCATAAGCCTTGTGTTTTATGTTATGATAGTTACCATGCATGTATTCACTACCGCATTTGTGGGGGAAGTGAGTTCAAGATCCTTTGGGATCTTGAGACCTCGGTTTGGACATAGTTGTGCTGCATAGTTCTGAGTCGACAGTGAGGGTTCTAAATGATCAGTGCTAACTCAGTGATTGTGAAGTGGAAGAAAGCTTGAATAATATGCTGCTCAGTGATCACACTGATGTATCTGTAAGCAGCCAAAGTCAACTTGGGATAAGAAATATTAAGCTTCAGGTTTGTTTTGCTTTGCTTTGAAGATGGGCACATTGTGGAGAACACAGTCCTATAAATCAAGGCACAAGGAAATGGACATTTCAAAGAAAAACAATTGGAGAAGCAAGAGATGCGGGTCTCATGCTGCAATAAGAAATCAGTAGAATCAGTAGAATAGTGTTTGAAGGCCCTTACCCTTGCAATGCAGGCACCAGAACCACTGAGCGAAATCCCCAGCCCGTGGTATTTTTTTTTTTTAACAGCAGCTCCAACTGACTAAGACACTCTGCTGAGGACCAATTGATAATATGCTACAGTGGTACCTCGCTTCACAAACTTAATTTGTTCCACAATTCTGAAAAAAGTAGCTGTGGTCATATTCATCATCCTATGTGGAATTCATAAATAGAAGCAAACTTTTGCCAAATTGAGGCATTATTGTTTTGCGATAAATCTATTTTTCAGGAAAATCATCTTTGTCTTCCTATCCAAGTATTTTCTGAAAAACTAGAGCCAGGTGTATTGTGTTACCATAGATAGTTTTAATAACAAATTATCACAGCATTTCTTTTATCATTATTAATTTCATGATTAGTTAAGAAAATAATTTTGTGATATAGATCTATTCTGATTGGCAAATGTGCTAGAGAAAACCACTGGGGGAATCCTGTGTAACAGTCTGCAGTAAGGGTGGGAACAATGGGGTCACAAGGCCCTGACCTCAAACCCACAAAAAGAACGAAGCTCTGCGAGCAATCCCAGAGACCTCCAAAAGACTCAAGGGGTTAGTCATCATGAAATGTGGCAGGCCAATTAAAAATATTAATTTTCATACAACAAAATGTAGAAACAGCTCAATTGCCTCTCAGTGTTAAAATGAAGAAACAAAATATGGCATATAAATACAATGGAATATTACTTAGCCTTAAAAAGCAATTCTTCAACAGGGATAAAAATGAAAACATTATGTTAAATGAAATAAACTAGATATCAAAATGATGCCTGATTCCACTTATATGAGATATTTACAACACTCAAATTCACATAGACAGGGGCTGGGGAGAAGGAGGAGCTATTATTTAATGGGTACAAATTGTTGGCTTTGCAAGATGAAAAGAATGTTGGAGATTGGTTGCACAATAATGCATATGTATTTAAATCTACTGAATTATACACTTAAAAGTGCTTAGGGCTGGGAGGTAGTTGAGTAGAGAGCACTTGCCTAGCATATGAAATGCCCTAGAGTCAACCCCTAGCACTGGAAAATAAAGTTAAAATGGTAAATTTTATGTTACATGCATTTTACCATGCCTAAAAAATATTAACTTGTTATATGAAAACATTGATGACCCGCCACTATTTGCATAACCTGATTTGGTATAGCTTTCTTTAAAAAAGTTAACATAGATACCCACCCCCAAGTGTCTTTGCATGAATAGGGGACAGCTTTTCCTCAGACAATTTGCTGTCAGCTGCTGGAAAGGTGTCTGGTATGATCCTAAGGTATATTCAGTCTCCAGGGACTTGTATGAAGAGGCCCCTAGAGTTGCACAATACACGATCTGTCCCGAGAATCCACAACAGACTTTGACAAAATGTCAAGTGGCCCTGTCTTTACCTCCAGAAGGCTCCACAGATAATCCTCAAGAGATGGGAAAATGGTGTTTTTTCTAGTTAATATTTTATTTTTAATTGAATTCTTTATTGGTATGTTTTATATATGCATCATGCTCACACTCAATATGGAGAATTTGTACCAGGATATGACACGAGTTAATTCTCATTTTCTTCCCGCTTCCCTACAACATTGTATTTTTATTGTTACATGTGTGCAGCACATAAAGATGGTATTCCTCATGGGGAGTTGGCACATTTACCTAACACATCCTAATTCCTTCGTCACCCACTCCCCTTCCCCTTTTGATGGAGAGTTTAGATAATACAGGTTGCTCAAAGCCAGCTCTCCCAAGGCTCCCAGCTGGCAGCTCAGGCGCAGCTTTGAGTCAGAAGCGGTGGGAGGTGATGCGTCAGGGAGGGAAGGAGTCGTGTGCGGTTGGTCTTACAGATAAACACGTTTCTCTCACAGGGGCGCTGCAGGGGCCTTCTGCTCACAAATAATTTTCCTATTGTTTGGGATTGCCTGGAACTCGAATTGTTTTCTCTACAATTAACAGGTTACTAGAACTACGAAGAACCTCTGACATCATTTGATTGCAATCTCTCTTTGTTCAGTACAGTCTAAAGAGGTTAGGACACACGCTCACATGCTAGTGCAGGTTTGGCACTCCTCCTGAGCATCTGGAGGTGGGGACAGTACAAAAAGAAGAAGACAAGATCTAAAAGAGAAGGTAGGAGAGTCCCGAGACAGGGGTGCCCCATGCGCCAGTCAAGAGAATTTCTTTTTGCCTAAGGATTATACCCCAGAAAGGTCAAGTGGGAAGGGAGAGGAGGAGGCACAAGAATGGGAATGTTGAGAAGCATGTTAAAACTTAAGCAGAAGCTGTAGCAGAGGCTGTAGCCATAGCTTAGCTGCAAAGCACTTTCCTTCTATGCTCAGGTCCTGGATTCCAGCCCCAGTAATGCAAAAGCCAAAACAAACTTATTTGTTCACTAAGCATATTGAGAATGACCTATGTATTTGAAAATCTTACAGCCTAGCAGGGGGGAAAGCAAAATGTAAATAAACTAATTATAGTAAAACCCACAATATGCACACTGTATTAGATTTGTAAATTTAGCTCTGAGAGTGCTAAGAGGCACTGAAGAGGAAACCATTCTCTTCCAATGGAAGCCTGAGGGAAAGCTCTCCAGAGGAAGGGATTGTAAAGTGAGTCTGGAGGGTAAGTAGGAGCTTGGCAGGTGAGAAGAATATAAGGAAAAAGTCCTAGGAATTCTAGATGGGAGAAATGGAATGAATGATAATTTTAGATGTGTCAGAAAGAACTATGTATGATAGAATATAAGAAATAACTTGAGCCAACCTAAGTGATAGAGAATTAAAAAGAGAAGCTGCCGAGGCCTAGGTGTCTATAACAGGCTTTACTGGGGAGTAAAGCGCCGAGGACCTCCCTCGTGATTTCCAGAGGCAAGAGAACAACAACAACAAAACAAATGCAGGCATCTTATATAGCCTGGGGGCGGGGCAGGAATAAGGTAACCAGAAGCGGAAAGGCACTATATACCCTTCTCTAAATAGGAGGCTTTCTAGGACAAGTAATGACATCAGGGGACAAAGGGGCATGTGGAGGATTATGGGAAAGGAGGAGTGTCTCTGGCCCAGGGTCTTCGCTTTGTTCCCGGGAGCACAAGGGATTGTGGGAAGGAGTGTGGCATCCCACCGCAAGGCACTATGATGCCGCACTGGCTCCGTTTTGAACCAGCAAAATTTATTACTAAGGAGTTGGCATTTCATTCTGTAGCCAAGAAAGTCGACGGAGACCGTCAAACAATGTGGTAGGATTCTGAGCTGAAAGGAGAAGTTTGCTTTCTTGGAGGACAAGCGGTAATGAAAGAGGGTACAGGTGGGCAGGCCCGGGAGGCGGCTGTCGTGTATCCAGGCTGTGCCGCGTCACCAAGTGAACTTGCCAGGACATGCCAGGGTGTGGAGAGCGCTCGGTGACACCCCCGGCAGGCATCTGTTCTGACACGCAGACTGTGCCTCCTCCTACTCCCGAGCCAACGAAACTTCTGCGCCGACATTTGCAACAGTGGGGAAGGATCGGGCGGGGTGGGGGGAGGTATGTGGTTAACGTCCTCACCTCGCTTGGGCTTGGGTGAGCGTGTGGCCTGTATGTGGCCTCGTGGTGTAGTATAGTGTAATACTCTAGGAGGGAAGTAAACGGGAATGCCTCTTGGTCTCTTCTACCCCAAACCAACTGTCTCTAATCTGGAAAAGCAGGAGAAGCTGAACATCTGGGTTTCAGGCAAAAAGAGAAGTCTTTAATTTACTAGTGGCTCATGACTCCACCAGAGAGAGCGATGGTTGGCGTCCCGCGCTGTGTTCTGTAGGAACAGGCAGGGGCCTGTGGCTGGGATTCAGCCCAACTTCAGGGCTGGGCCAACCTACTGGACCCTTGATCTCTGGCCTAATGCAGGGTTAGTCTTAACTGGTGGGTGACGTTTTCTAGATGAGGATCTGAGGAGAGTGTCTTGTTTGCTAACCCCAGCTCAGCACGGCGTTCAGTTCAGTAAATGATTCTTTTTTTTTTAAGGTTTTTTGAGACAGGGTCTCGCTTTGTGGTTCAGGCTGGCCCTGAGCTCAGCCTCAAACTCACATCACAGCAATCCTCCTGCCTCTGCCTCCCGAGTGCTGGGATTACAGGCCTGAGCCACCACACCCGGCATTGTGGTATGTGGTACTGGTTGCTGCTGGGTGTCTCCACACCCAGTATTGTATGTGGTTACTGGGGATCGAACCCAGGTCCTTGCGCTTGCAAGACAGGCGCCAGAACCACTGAGCTAACTCCCCAGCCCCTCAGTAAATGATTCTTAAATAGAATCAAACTTAAGTAATCAGTCTACTAAGATTTTTTTACCTTAACTGTATGCACCTCTAGAACTAGCTGTATATAGCTTCTTTTTTTAAGCTGTACATTATTACCTGATATCTTAATCCCTTTTCTGTTGTTTTATCAAAACATCAGATACTAGGTGATTTATAAAGAAAAGATAGTTATTTTGTCTCACGGTTTTGGAGGCTGGAAGGTCCAAGATAAGATAATTGTATCTGTTAATTGCGGCTTCACTTCATAGCAGAAAAGAAATGGAAGGGCAAGTGGCTTGCTGCAAATAGGAGGACATGTATATGATAGTCCAGAAATGTCGGGTTCTTTTTTTTTTTTTTTTTTGAGACAGTGTTTCTCTTTGTAGTTCAGGCTGACCCTGAGCTCATTATGTCATTACGTAGCCCAGGCAAGCCTTGTACTCACAGCAGTCCTCCTCCTTCTGCTTCCTGAGTGCTGAGATTACAGCTACGGCCACCACTCAACAGGCATTGTTGTGTGTGGTTACCAAGGATCACACTTGGGACCTTGCTCTTGCAAGAAGGCAGGTGCTGGAACCACCACTGAGTGAAATCCCTGGCCCAGTCCATGCGTCTTTTAACAACTCATTCTCCTGGCAACTAATCCAGACTCAAAGAGGGAGAGCTGGAGACACACTGATCTGGAGGGTGGACTCCCAAGGTCCCATCACCTCCTAAAGCCCCACCTCCCAGGGCTGCTAGACTGAGAAGCGTGTCTCAGCCTGAGGCTCGAGGAGTACGGGTCACATCCAAACCACAGCCACTGGACAGGTTAATGTGAGAGAGGGAGGAAGGGGGCGGGTTGAGCCCGAGTCCGAGCAGAGGCGGGCAAGGGGGCATGTGCTGCGCAGGGACTGGGGTGCCTTGTGTGGGCGCTGGCAAGATAAAATTGTGGTAGCCTGCTGGGAAACTGCACATTCCACGGAAGGATGAAAATGGTGGTGGAGGGACCCTCGAGGGGCCTATACACCAGCATAGAAGTTTGCAGTATTGGAAATAACTGCTACGGCTGCCCAGGTGCACCTGGTTCCTGAGCTCAAAGGTGAGGCGGCAGGAAGAGACTTGGGGCAAGAGTCAAGGAAGACTGGTGGAGACACTGCCGGATGTGGGCCAGGGAAAGAGGAAATAGTAATAGTTTCTAAACTCCTTTCACTTTTGTAACACACGTCATTTAATCCTCATCAGAATTCTGTGAGGTAGAAGTATTCATATTTTATAGATCAGGAAATTAAAGGATATACCAGATTAGAAAGTCAGTAGAATGAAAACTAAGGGAAAAAATATTTTTTAAAAGCCTAAATCTTATAGGAATTAAAAAAAAAATATTGATACTCTATTACAATCTGGTTTCTCTGTGCAAGGTTTCCCATAGCTGTCTGTGACTTCCACCAAAACCTTGCTTTGTAATTACTGAATTGGACGATTTAAAATAGGAAATGGAAAAATTTTTAAAAATTTTATAAGTACATGCAGGGGAACTGAGAAACAGAGTTCTTGGTCCGGCACTAACCAGAGCTGGAATGAAGCCAAGAGCAGTTCATGGTTGAAATTCTTACCCCTGGAGGAACAGCGTATGAACCAAGTGCGTGTTGGTGCTACCCAAGGCCTCACCTCACTGAGCGCGTGCATGCAGAACTGTGGTGCTGCAAACTCTGCCTCCTTCAAACCAGTTCCTTCCCTTGCCTGAAAATCACTCCGCATGGACCTTAAAAGCTGGAACCAGCCCGCTGTACTTTGCTGTGTGAAGACAATGGCTACCTTGTCAAGGTGAAGTTCTCCTTAGCTGTGCTTGATCAACAGGTTTTTCTGATGATTTGGGCAAGTTACCAGTTGGCATTAAACATATATGTAGCTATATAGTTCTGGTAGTTGTGGCCTTATCAGGAAGATGACCAAGTCGTAGAGAAGTCTTACGGGTATAAAACACATTGATTCAGGTATTTCCTGCTGCAGTGGTATGTGCCCCAAAACTGGGGACAGAGACTTACAAGTGGGGGTGAGCCGGAGGGGCTGCTTGCCTCTAGTGGAACTAAGGTTACTGCAGTGACTGACTCAGACTTTCAAGTATCCAGCCACCCACATGGCTTCTTAACTTCCTCCCTTCAAGCCAAATGCTATGCCATTATGTCTATTAACCTGGTTGGACTGATCAGAGCAGAAGTAGGGTTCTGATGAAGGCAGGTGTACATGTGAGAAGGAAGGAAAACAGCTCCTAACATGGCTGGATATGAGAAGTCAGACCATATGTGCTGCCCAGAGCACACTGTTAGGGACTGCAATTAACTGATTCAATACTGTTCCCTCTAGAGGAGAGAAAGGAAGCAAGAAAAATTGCAGCAGAAACCAAGAGAAATGAGGACAGAAGCAGCAGTAGAAATAATAAGAGAACTGAGAGGAAAAACTGAGTCAGGAAAGTGCCGAGTTGTTAGACAGAGGCTCGGTTTGGTGAGGTTCACAAAACATGGGTTAGAGAGAACAGTATGCACAGATCTCACATGTTCAGGTTTTTGACTTTTTTATCTTTTTCTTTTTTAATTTTTGAGACAGGATCTCACTTTGTCATTCAGGCTGGTCCTGAATTCAGCCTCAAACTCAGCAATCCTCCTGATTGCTCCTGGGGATTAGTCTGGCTTTGTTGTATGTGGTTACCGGGGATTGATCCTGGGCCC
>PVIR01043288.1:0-11812 GCA_004026965.1 Petromus typicus
CCACTTTGATTTTAGCTTGGTACACGGTGAAAGAGTTAGATCTAGTTTTAGCCTTTGGCAAGTTAAAACCCAGTTTTTCCAGCACCATTTGTTAAAGAGGCTATCTTTCCTCCATTGAGGATTTTTGGCTCCTTTGTTAAAGATGAGGTGGCTCAATGTATCTGGAGTAGTTTCTGGATCTTCTAGTCTACTCCATTGATCCTCGGGTCTGTTACTTTGCCAGTACCACGCAGTTTTTATCACAGTGGCTTTACAGTATAGAGAAATTTTTATAATCAAATAATTTTACCTTTTAACAATTCTACATAATTCATGCAGTATTATAATTATGGGCTCTCACCAGAAAATGCTGACCAAAAATGATAAAGCGTCCATGGATAGAACATGTAAATGAGCCACAAGTGGGACCAGGTAGCAGAACTCCTGGAAAAAATAGTGTAAAACATCCAAGGATGTCAGGACCACTGATATAAATAATGAATGGAAATGCCTAAAAATAGGAGTAAAATAGTAGTAATAATAAAATCTTTCCTGGCCTACTCTCCAGGCCAAAAATAAAAAGAAAATGTATAAGCAGGCTCATTGTTAGTGGCAGATAGCATGTTATTACCTGAAAAATGTTAACTTCCTAAAATCAGTTAAGAAGTGCCACATACCATTTCCAATATCTGCAGATTTTTCCTAAGTATTTTACAATATAGAACTTTTTAGCATGATAACCAATGTCCTTATCTACTTGTCTCCAGCTAACAGTCTACTCAAATTTGCTTTCATTTTTTCTTTACTCAACTGTACCCTAACTCTGATTCCCTCAGATCAGTCAAAACAAAATCCTCAGATATTACTCTGATCCATGTGACAGAATAGAGAACAAGCCCCTTTGTCCCACAGATGACAACTGCGCGTGGTTTAATTTAATACGCAATGCTGATAAAGAAGATCTGCAACTTCATACTACATTCACTGCAGATCTGGGCAACTGTATCTCAGAACGTTACAGAACCTGAGGATAATAACTAAGAAACAGCAGTTTAAAAAGGAACCTTTATTAGCGTTGGACAGCAGTTACATGTATGTAGTACATCATGATTTAGAAATTGGTCTTTCTATGGATGTTTCCTGTTGGCCCTTTCAGGAATATTTCATCTTTCTCACCCTTTTCTGTGACCGACAATCTAATCCACTTTGGCTACTCCTGAATCCCTTTTCTTCTGGTTTTCAATGGGATTTATCCACCCTAGGCAGAACAGAAGGACGGAGCACCATGAGGTGAGCATTTGTTCTCCTCTTTCCACCTTATGGAGTTGCCTAAGGCTTCCGTGTAGCACTAGAAGGGACTGCTTCTCTTCTCAGGCTCTTTGTGTTCATCTAATCATTCCTTTTGGAAAGCCTGTCCTTGCCTTGGCCTCACTGCCTAGGCCTACTGTGAGATCAGTTTCACTGTTTCTTTCACAATTTCCCTACACAGTGTCACACCTGAGTAAAATATTCTTTAAATCTTTCATTGAGCCCTTTGCAAATTATGTTAATTTAAGTGTGTCATTTTTGTCTGCTGGAATCCTAACTGACATAGACTGAAATCTTTATGTTTATTTTCACAAGAAACTTCTACGACTTTTGAAATAGATTTACATATTGTCCTTATTTAATGATAAGAGAACTAAAGCTGGGAGAAACTAATTAACTTGTCCAAGATATACCATATAATGTGTTGCAAATCAAGGATTGGGAGTCCAGCAATGTGTCTCTTTTTTTTTGGAGGGGGGGAGGTTTGAGACAGGGTCTCGCTTTGTGGTTCAGGCTGGCCCTGAACTCAGCCTCCATCTCACATCACAGCAATCCTCCTGCCTCTGCCTCCCCAGTGCTGGGATTACAGGTGTGAGCCACCACGCCTGGCACTGTGGTATGTGGTGCTGGTTGCTGCTGGGCATGAATCTCCATGCCCAGTATTGTATGTGGTTACCCGGGATCGAACCCGGGTCCTTGCGCTTGCAAGACAGGTGCCAGAACCACTGAGCTAAATCTCCAGCCCAGCAATCTGACTCTTGATGGATAATTGGTCTAGATTTTTCTAAAGTGGGAAAAAATAAAATTCAAAAACTACACATTGACAAAATAATATGGCTCACAATGATTCATTACAGAATATTAAATGTATAAGTTGTACAAGTTGTCTCATATACAATTTAGGGGGGCACAGTAAGGAATTATGGAACCAGGTCTAAATTGGATTTCAGAAGAGTTGTCATTTGATGGTCTAGATTTTTTTCAGTAACTTAAGGGAGTACAGAAAATACAGGTTAGTTTTATGCTGATGCAAAGCTAGGATAGTCTAGTAGAATAAGGATTTCAAAAATGTTGACAGGCTACAAAATTTAGAGAAGGCAAATGAAATTGAATGGCAATAAAAATTTGATTATTATATACTTTTTAGTCAAATGTCTTAAATCTAATTGAAATAGGCTTATCTTATCTGAGAATGGCATATGTTAGCGTGAATAATTTTACATTCTGAAGGTATACATTAAATAAGTGAAGAAGCCTAAGAGATGTTACCGGGGAGCTCTCCTCCTTTCTGACTCTCTTCCCTGTTTTCTTCTTTGTTGGCTTCCAAAGAGTTCTGGCCAGTATGAGGCCTGGTACAGTAGTACCTTTTAAGTTCAGGTCTAGGGGAAGAGAAAACTTCTGTAACTGATGTAGAGTTGTATGGCATTGGTGCTAAAACAGACTACCTTCCCACAGAAAGCTCTAGCCAGAAGTTCATGGTGCCTGGAGTGCTCAGGCACGAATCCCAGCCTACTCAGAGAAGTTGCCTTCACATGCCACAGGAATTCTAAATTGGGGAAGGGAGGTATTAAGCTGCAAAGGAAGTTAGGGAGAGTTGATTAAAAGAATAGTGAGGGAAATACTAAGCAAAAGCAATGGAGAGGCATGGTGATTATATTCAAAACACAATTTCAAATAACAAACTATGGAAGAAGTAGCCTAACACGGCATTGTTCATACTGAAAAGGCCTCGGTGTTTTTAGATGACATCACAATATGAATCAACTGGGTGATCCGGATGACAAAATAGGATGACACTGAATTCATTATTCATAGCAACGGAACCAGCTTCCTATTGAACTGCACTTATAACACCTGAAACATAATTTTAAGTGCAAAATACCACATCTTAAAAGACATATTGAAGAGCTGCTTTCCATGGAGTTGAAACTTACAAATGTGTCTGGAAGACATAACCTTTGAGGAACAGTTGAAGAGACAAGCAGAGAGGTCCAGAGGGGAGAATCAGCCATTCAGTGAGATTATCTTTTGGAAGGACTTTCCTATAGAAAACAAAGTATATTCATACACAATTCTTGGTGTGCTATAAACTTCCAGCTATATTTTAGTGTTTTAGAAGTGAGAAGACTTATGAAATGAGAAAAGTGAGAGCCAAAACCCTCCTTTCCATCTCTGCCTGAGTTTAGTAGAGGTTGGATAAATACTTCTTAGATATGACCTTAAAAAGGATACTTGCATTGCAGCAAAACATTGGACTACAGTAGCCTCAGATACCTGCAGCTTGTTTGTTCTAAGAGGAGTACCACTACCAGAACCCAAACTCGTTTCCCATTGTTTACATTTATGAGACTGTGAACAATTCACTTATCCCTTATGGGCCTCATTTCTCCACATGTAAAATGAAGATAACAGCCTCTTCTTTTTAGAGCTTCTCCATTAAATTATTGATGCCTATAGGGCTCTTTGTGTAGGACCCATATTAAGCTCTCAGTATTAGCCATTATTATACAGTTGTTCATAGCTATATAAAATTCTTTTTTACACAGTTATGTTTCTGAATTCAGTTGTAACAGATTTTTTTTTTAAAGGGTCTCACTTTGTAGTTCAGGCTGCCTCTGAGCTCAGCCTCAAACTCACATCACAGCAATCCTCCTGCCTCTGCCTCCCAAGTGCTGGGATTACAGGCATGTCTGGCACTGTGGTATGTGGTAGTGGTTGCTGCTGGGCATGAGTCTCCATGCCCAGTATTGTATGTGGTTACCGAGGATCGAACTTGGGTCCTTGCGCTTGCAAGACAGGTGCTGGAATCACTGAGCTAAATTCTCGGCCCTGTAACAGATATTTTTAAAAACAAGTTTTTCTATGTTTTAAAATGAAACAATAAGTTGAAAGTCTCAAGCCACTGTTCCATGGAATAAGAGACTGCAAGGTATTCATGCAGTCTTTTTATAAGCAATTTCAGGTCAGGCCAAGTTCACAACAGACCTATGATGCCCTAATAATGCACCTCTTGGGTGGGAAAGCCCGCCAGAGCTCCCAAGGGCACATTCCAACGTTCATCCCTTCGGTAAGACATGAAGGTCTGACTCTTCAAGAAAATGTACTGGCCAGAGTTCAGCCAATAGAATGCAAGGAAGAACTAACCTAAGATTCTGATTTGCAAACTAGGATCAGTGTGGTCTTCCAGTTCCTTGGGCCCTATCAACTAGGTCATAGGTCACAATGCTGTAGCGCTGAACAGGCTCTACACTGAGAGGTGTCTTGTGGCTAATTTGCCACAAAATCACCTCCTTGGTGTTTTTTTTTTTTTTTTGCCACTCTGAGGATGAAATTACTGTCACTTTGTTTAGGAGGAACAGAACAAAAAGACATTCAAGTGTTTTGTTCCAAATATTAAGAAAACAAAACAAAAGCACCAAGCTTCTATTAATGATGTAATTATGACCAGTGTTTTCAGACCTTAAAAAAATAATGTGGTGAATTGGAACCACTTAAAACAATGTGAATTTAAATATTTCCAAAGATGAACAGAGTGAAGTATTCTGCTTCTTATAGTCCAGGTCTGTGGCCCAAATTTTAAACTATTAATTTTTGGTTTATTCCTTAAATTTCATTTTTATTAGTACCTGTTAGTTGTACATAATGATTACATTTACCATAGGGAGTTTGTAATGCACATAACACATATTAATATTTGTTCCTTTCCCCTCACACCCACCCTGCTCACTCTAACTCTTGCTCCCTCCCCTTTTCCAAATACTCTATTTCCACACTTTCTTCAATTCTCCATTTAAATCTTTTTCATCTTCCCCATTCCCTCCTTCGCTAGTTCCTCTTATGAAAAGAAAAATTACTGCTTCCTATTATCTATCTTTAATTTTTCTCTTTTAATTATTTTGGGTTTCTTATACAAGAGTAACTGTGTGACATTTAAACTTGTGTTTCTGATTTATTTCATGTAATACGTGGTCTTCACATAATATGCATCCATTTACCTACAAATGTCTCACATTTATCCTTCTTTACGGCATAGTAGTACTCCACATATGCGTGGTTGTAATGGTTTACATTCCCATCAAGAATGGAGGATTCTTTTCTCCCTGGAGTTTTCCCAAAATGTATGATCATGTGATTTCCTAATGATACTCATTCTTTCTGGAGTAAGAATATCAATGTTCTTTTAATTTGAATTTCTCTAACGATCAATGATGCTGAATATTTTTCATGTCTTATTTCTTCTGAGAAATATCTATTCATTTCAATTTTCTGATTGTGTCTTTTATTTGGGGATCTAATTTTTTGATGTTGCTATATATTCTACATTAGTCCTCTGTCCAAGAGGTACCTGCCAATTTTTTCCCATTTTTTCAGTTACCTCTTCATTCTTTCATTTGTTTACTTTGCTGTACAGAAGCTCTTTAATTTTTTATGATTCTACTGTTGATTCTTAGTATTAGTTCTTGTGTCATTAGAGTTCTGTTTAGAAAGTCCTTCCTTATGCCTATGTCTTCAAGAATTTTATCTATTTTATTTTCTAGCAGTTTAAGTTAAAGTACTACTTTTGAACATACTGCAAAAAGGCATACAGTCTAAAAAGGCACAGGTATACATTTGAATTGTTCTTTAAGTGCGATTTTATTTGAAGACATAATGAAAGTGTTTAACTATATATATTTACTTGTTTCTTGATCAAAAAATCAAGGTAAATTGCTAAGCTTACATGACATAGCTTATCTATTTCCTTTTCCGTTCTATGCATTTTTCTCAAAGTTGAAGGTACAGAGTGGACAAGATGTCTGGTTCCTTCCTCTGCTCTAGCAGAGGAGTGTGACAGGCAGCAAAACCCACCTCCTTGTATTCAAAACTCTGTGCAATAATTACCCCCTTACAAATCAAGTGATTTTCTTCTAGCACTATAACCAGATAAAAATTATAGTCTAGGGCCGGGGATATAGCTCAGTGGTTCCAGCGCCTGTCTTGCAAGTGCAAGGACCCAGGTTCAATCCCTGGTAACCACATATCATACTGGGCATGGAGACTCACGCCCAGCAGCAACCAGTACCACATACCACAGTGCCAGGCAGGGTAGCTCACGCCTATAATCCCAGCACTTGGGAGGCAGAGGCAGGAGGATTGCTGTGATGTGAGTTTGAGGCTGAGCTCAGGGCCAGCCTGAACCACAAAGTGAGACCCTGTCTCAAAAAACCTAAAAAAAAAAAAAAAATATATATATATATATATATATATATATATATATATATATATATATATATATATATATACATAGTCTATCTCCTCCAGTGTTAGACTGTAAAAAAAACAATACTGTTTCTTCTTTGTTTCATCCCCACTAAGGCTAAGATTGATAAAGTCAGATGTCACATTTTGAGTTTTGCTAAGAAGAAACCCATGTAACCCGGAAATGAGGGAGACTGCCAGTCAGCAGCCAATAGGACTTGGGATCCTCAGTTCAACAATGTTTGGAGAAAGAATCTTGCCATAAGGACTGAGAATTTAGATCAGTGCTTCTGGCACCTGCCTCATAAGCACAAGGTCCTGTGTTTGACCCTTGGAACAAGGGAGAAAAAAAGAATCTGGTATAAACCAGGTGAGCTTTGAAGATGATTGTTTGTACCGGTACAAATCCCCATTGTGGGGTACAATCATGATGTGTATATGTAATGGACCAATAAAGATTTTAATTTTTAAAAAAAGATGATTGTTCTTCACTATCTAACTTTACAGCCAGATCTGGGAGCAGACATTTGTGCAAGGTGAAACGGGATAGATACGAGATACAGATTACCCTCTGCTTGCAACAATTGGTCAACCGTCTTTAATAAGCAGAAAGGAAGGTAGAGAATGTGAATTCCTGTGTAGTCAAGCTGGTGGTGAAATGCTTTTCTTATATGTTCTTCCAATTTATCATAAAATGTAAAGGACAAGGATTTTAGCTGAATGCAAAGAGGAACAGGAAGAGAGAAAATAAACCTCTTGCTAAGGGAAAGAGGTGGTGAATGTGGAAAGTTCCTTATGGTTTGAGGTAAACAAGATGAGAAATACACTATAGAAGGTCACAAGGGCAAAAAAGAAATATATATATATACACACACACACACACACACACACACACACACACACATATGAATGAATACAATATATAATGCAAATATTTCAGGACAAAAAGGAGAGGGATGCTTTATAAATGAGGACAGCAGACTCAATCTACAGCACACAAAGAGGCTTTGGTTTTCGACAGTATGTGGAAATGTTCCATTGTAAAACCGGTAAAATACGAGCTCTTGGGTTTCTTTCAGTTTTTACTCCCTTTCCAATTGCTAGCAGGGTAATCACAGACCCGGAGGTGCGAGTGCTCCGTGCAGAACTCTTCATTCTAAATGACCCTGCGATGTAGGTACTTGCCTCTGTGTTCCATTGTCCTTTCTCCTGGTGAAAAGTGATTCATTAAAATATTTTATGTCTAATAAGCTGTCATCACTTTGAAGATTTTTCAGGACGTCATGCTTTGGGGCCTTTCTTCTCTGTAGCAGATTGCTGGCTATTCACGCAAACCAACGGAGTTTGGAAGCACGGAGATCAGGATGGAGTGTCTGCATGTTGGGGACGGGGACCCCAACTGCTCATGAGGAAAGGGACTCAAATGTCAGCAATTAATCAGAGATAGAGCTGTAACCAAGGTCTAAACAAATTTATCTCCAAGCCTCCGGTGAAGAGTGCAGAATGATTCGTGTCAATTGCCTCCAGGGAAGCAAAATCAGGAGGGAGGAAATCCGAATGACTAAACATTACTGAACAGGCACTTGTTAGTGTAATAACTGTCAACCGTGGCAGATTCCACCGCGAAGAAAACTGATGAGCGTGGCTCAGCACAACTGTTCCTACCAAAACGACGGCAAGTGGAATGAACACATGGCCACCAAGAGGAAAAAGTCAAAGGGAAGTATTCGCGTGGGGTTTGGGTTCAAAACACCAGGAGACATTTTTGCAGACCAGATCAACTTCTCATTCCTAAAATGCTCATTTCGCTGTAGGTTCCTGCACTAGGCAGCGTGTTTTTAGGTTCCTTGGCATTCACCATCTCTAGATGGTTCCAGAAAACTCAACAGCCATTCTCTACAAAAGGCAGTGCCTGGAAAACCCATTCCATCCTATGTTTGTACAAAGAAGATGCTGCAGACTGACTGAAATTCACCTTAGTTTATTACCGTTTAATCAGAAGGGGCAATCTAAAACCTGCTTTTTTCCAACTTTGTTTGGTAGAGTTTTTAAAGAACTATCATTAGATGAAAGCAATTTCCTTCTCTTGTTTTACTGATATTAAACATCATATTAGATCTTCATTCCATAACTAATTTCAGATACGCTAAGATTTATCAAATGAGTTACTTTAATTCCTATGAAATTCAACCAGTGTTCACTATTCCTCAAAGAAAAGTCGGATTCCAGCTATGCTGAGTAGACTGTGTGCCATTACGATTTCAATCATTATTTTATTTGGAATAAAGATTGCAAAAGACTTAACAACAGGCAGACTTCTAAGAAATCAGTATTTGGGAGAACAATTTGTTTTATGAAACAAATATGCTACTTATTCCACAAAATTAAGAAGAAGAAATCAGAAAAATTTCAAAATAGATTATATATTTTCATATATAATCATAATATATAAGATTCAACTGATAAGAGGAAATATACGTCCAGATTAGGTTACATTTCATTTCAAGAAATAAAAATCAGGATTTTAAAATGAAGTTTGAGGCGATCAATACTGTGGAACTTACAGGATAAATTCTGGGCTACAACAATTAACCTAATTTCTCTATTTCTAGACTAAAATCTTCTAACTTCTTATAAAAAATGATAAATAGAAATGATATATCTGGAGTATACAATTTGAACATATAATGTATATACACAATGTATATATATATATATGAATAAATGATGAAAATATATATAGGTAAATTAAACTAATTGAAATATACTTCAATGTATATACTTATTTCTTATATTGTGAACACTTAAAATATATTATTTACTTGCTTAACAGCTTTAAAGTATGCAACCTATTGTTAATTATAGTCATAATAATATACAACAGATCCCTTAAACTTACTCATGTCAGTGGAAATTTTGTACTCACTAACCAGCATTTACCAATACCTCCCTGTCCTCAGCATCAAGGAGTGAAAATTTTACTTTGAAAAATAACGTGATCATATTATGGCAATACAAGTAGATATTAATAAAGAAAACATAAAAGACCATTTGTATGAAAAAATGAAATTTCTTAACAAAACAATTAGAGAATAACAAAGGTAAATACATTATGTATCATAATCTTAATATATTTTCAATTGCTAATCTATCAACTCATCTCCTAAGGAAACTATACCTTTTATAAACTATTTTGTATAAACTAAATTATTAGCAAAATACCTTGAACTTGGTATTATTTTTTAACAGTTTCTAGATATTAGAAAGAATTCTTTGGGCTCTCTTGTACTCACTGTGTTGTTAGGTGTAGGCTTATCATACAAGGTTTTATAAAACTGAAGTATATTTCTTCTATATCTAAATTCTTCATTTTTTATCACAAAAAGATAGCGAGTTTTAGTAAACTTTATTTTAGTGTATTTGGGATGTTTAAGCAATTTTTGTCCTTTATTCTGATAATGAGATATATCATATTTCCTGGATGATTTGTGTATGGTGAACTATCTTCTCTCAGAGATGAATCTGACTTGATCATGGTGAATTATTTTTCTAATGTGCTGATTAATTTGCTTGCTAGTGTTTTGTCATTGAGTATACAGGTTGTAGCTTCCTGTAGGGGTGTGTGTGTGTGTGTGTGTGTGTGTGTGTGTGTGTGTGTGTGTGTGTGTTGGGGTGTGTGTGTGTGTCTGTGTGTGTCTGTGTGTATGTTTATGTCTGCTTAGTTTTGACATCAGAGTGATTCTGTTCTTATGAAAGAAGTTTGAAAGAATTTCCTCTACTTTCCTTTAAAAAAAACTTGAAAAACTTTTGTATTAGATCTTCTTTAAATATGTGGTAGAAGTCAGTCATGAAGCTATCAGTCCAGGGCATTTCTTTGATGGAAAATATTTATTATTGATTTAATCTCTCTACTCATTATTGATTTGTTCAGATTGTCTATTTCTTCACGATTCACTCTTGGTGCAGTCTTGGAATTTATACAATTCTCTCAATTACTCCGCTTGTTATCTAACTTTGATTAAATCAATAAACTGACAAAAACATCACTTTCCCACATGAACTAAATACATTTGTTTTTTTCCCATGTCTTTTCAAATTTTAAAATTCTATTAATCTACTATACCACATTACATTTTATCTACAATGTATACATTTAAATAAGGCAAAAATTCAGAATAATTTTTCATTACTTTCACAATCTATCCTGATATAATAAGCTAAAAAAATTCAGTCTGTGAAAACAAATCTCTAGAAAGAAATGTAAAAATAACAGATAACTGCCACATAAGATTAAGAGTTCTTTATTATAGATTCACAACCTAAAATTCATTTTATGATCAGTGAAGAGGAAGTTTAACCTGGCAAAAGGTCCTCCAGATAAAATCACCATGAGTTCTGGGATCCACAGCACACTGGGTGGCACATGCCTACCCAAAGCAGTTCATACTAGTTTGGTTACATCAAGCCTGACTATTAGGCCATGTATTTATTTAACCCTGGCATATAATGGAAAAGCAGCCAAATGAATGAACAGAAGAACAAAGTACTTACAGTGTGCCACATGGACTTCTCTAAGCAACGCTACATGGGCCAATAGAAAGTGGAAAGGGATTTGATGCTTATTAAAAGAGAGTTGATTTCTGAAAATATATATATTTATATGTTGATACTTAACTTGATGGCGTTATACAATTCAACTTTTTCTTGGGCAAAATAAACACTTTTTCACTTTCAACTACAGATACTCAACTCAATGTCACTTACTAGGAAGGGTAAAAAGTGGGGAAGATACCCACAGTATCAAAAGCTATTTAGAATAAAGCTTCCAAGATTCAAGCCAGGATAGCACAACTCCAAACTCCGCTGTTTAGCAAGACTTTAAAAAAGAGGCTTGATTCACTCTATTGCTCCTCACTTCTCATTGGTCTTTCCCCAGAAGTGAGTACAGAGCATGCCAGAAATTATGTCTAATTTTCTAACACCTAAGCAGTTAAGAAGGCCTAGAAGTTGGGAGACCAGGAAGTCGTCTGTAGAGTTAGCCTATGAGTAATACTAAAGAATATTTCTGGATGTAGAACTAATTTAATGTTATTGATATTTAAATATTTCAATGACACCTAAATAACAATAGGCATTAACATATTTTACACATTTTAATATATTTGAAATATTTTTCTTGGAAATCTCTACCATTTCCAATTTACAATGTGTTAAATGAACTTTTGAAAGCCAGTATCACAGGACTAGCTTGTGATTGGTTTTAGGAAGATTTTCTTCCATGAAACAA
>PVIR01043289.1:0-11811 GCA_004026965.1 Petromus typicus
AAGCAATATTGGGCACATATTTCTACACACATTGCAGTAATATGCGGAGTGCAATTCTCTAGAGAAGAGTATTTATAACTATAAGACAGCCCTACTTTTAAAAAACAAAACATAGCCAGAATAATTGTTTTGGCCATTTATCTTCAAACACATTTAGGTATTAGAAAGTCCATAAATTTTTTAAGATATCCTTCTTTTTGTTGACAGGATAAATTCATTGCATTGTTATTTTTCCAATAGGCTAGAGACGTTTGATTACTCTATCTTTGTATGTTTACAGGTGGTTTGTCAGGGAAAGTATCAACCTGAAAAGAGATATATATCTAAAATAGCCTTACTCACCCCTCCAGCATTCTGGGAGGCTGAGATAACAGGAATAACACATGATCAATTTCCTCACTGTGGTTAGGTCTGTTAGTTGTGTGCTACATTTATAGCTCATGTTTTTGTGTGATTCTATATATTTTCCTTCCAGATGTGGGTCTGGCCCTCAGGAAAGAGGACAGGAAAAAAGTTGGGTGGAAGTAATGGAGATTGCTGAACATTTTCAGGAATGCTCAAGGCGTCTGCAGGAAGTACCCTTATTCTATGTTCCTGTCATGTCTGGTCTTTTGCTGGAAGACCCCTGCAGTCTGGCCTCAGCATAAACACATTGTTGGATCTCAGAGCAACAGGAGGGGCCCAGATGGTTCTGAAAGAGGCGATTCCATGGCATGATGAAGTGAGTTTGTGTGTGGAGACATTAGAATAATTCTTAGGGAATTTGTGAGAGGCATACTACTGGGAGGCTCTTTTGTCTTTTTCTTTATTACCTCTGTCAGGAGAAAGAGGCTGACAGTTCTGCAGAATATACTGTAATTCTTTTATTTACTCATCACAGTGGGCTTGGCAACTCTTCATCATTCCAAGTGCACAAGGTCTGAGGCAGCTGTGGGTTAATGTTCTCAGCTAAGATGGGAGTTCTGCATTTATCCACCTTAACAGAACGTCGCTGGGTACTGAGCTGGCTGAGTATGGATGATTCTGAGGCTGCTGTCATACTGTAAGTCATTCGATTTTGAATACGGTGCTTCTTAAATGGCTCACGTGGTAGAGTGAGAACTGGAAATCAAAACTGGCTCTTTCCCTATTGTGTTGCCCCAAATTCTCCAGTTTGGGATGGTTTTCACCCTAAGAACTTCACCATGGCTTACAAGTGCACCCAAGAGCCATGGACTCAAAAGAGCAGTGGTTTGACAACGTGGTTGGAAGAGTTGGTCCTGCACCATCTCACCTCATCTCTGAAGCCTTATGTCACTGTTTCCCTGGCTCTCCTTTGCCTGCCATTCTCCTTTATCAGCTTGTCACAAACACTGGCTGTGTCTTCCTCTTTCCCTTGCCAGAGTCCTACCAGCCAGATCAATCAGAACCAGCTATGGAGACCTCAACTGGAGCTTCAGAGAGCAAAGACGAGTCTTCTCCATCTTATGCCAAAGGACTCCATCCAGGAAGGATGGGTTCTGTGGTTTGGCCACATAGCAAGATGAGAGCATCCCATGTTCATGGAATAGGCCTTTAGGTTCAATAGTCCTAAACTACCTCCTAGCACTCAGAATCCACTGAACCTCAGGACTCTACTCATAGCGGTGCCACACTGTTTAATGTGGCACTAAACTAAGTTAGAAAAAGTATGCAGATTGCAGACAGAGTGGGAAGAAGGTTGATTACTTCAGGGCCTGCATTATGCATTGCAGGATACTTGCCAGGCACCTGTGATTGCTATACATTAGCATCCAGCTATTGAAGTGGTTTAAATAGTACCTGTTCCCCTCAAGGAAAACTCCAGAGTCCGTTCATTTACCAAAACCTACTGTTTTCCCAGAGGTCAAGAGTCAGACTCTTAGCCACAGGGCCTGAGTGTTGCACTTACACAGGACAGGGAGAGCTTGATTTCTCTGCTCCTGTGGATGAAATCATGCTTCCTACTCTGTCTCTTTTTGGTGGGAATAAATCTTGTTCTTTTAAAGAAAACTTTTTAACATCTAAGACAGTGGGAAATGTAGCTCTCCTTCCCATTTTGTTCTTGTTAAAAATAATTGTGGTTATTCAGATATTTTGGTCAAGTCGGTAAGGCTTAAATCTTGGAAGTGCAAACAGCACAGAATCCTGCGCATCTGTAGTCTGACACAAGTTACAAAGCCTTTTCATGCTCAGTGACTGATTTCATCTTAAGTCCATCTTGAGTGATTGGCAGGGCAGATGCTGTTATCCCCACTTAATATGGGAAGTATTCATCCATTCAGGGGACAAGTTACTTCTGAGATTCGATGCCTAATATGTATTGAGTGCTTGTTATGTGCCAGGCATGGACTACTTGCCATCTAATCTAAAAGCCAAAGTGACCCTATGAAAGAAATGGCTGTATTAACCCCATTTGGCAGATGGAATCCCAAGCACAGAGAAGTATGTGATGTTCCTAAGGCAACAGAGGAAGGCAGAGCTAGGCTCTGAGTCTGAACAGTCTGATTGCAGAACCCGGGCTCTGGACTATTAACCAGTACCAACCAGCAGTCTATTAGACACACAGATGACAAATTATTCAGCTGCAGCTAAGAAGAAGGAAAAGTACAGGATGTCATGAGAAAATTTAATTGGGGGTAACAGGGTTTGCAGAGTATAAAAAGGCTTCTTCAAAGAAATATCATGTGAGTAGTGTCCAGAAGGGACAGCAGAAACAGGAAGGGAATGGGGAGAGTGTGGGAAGAGCTTATTAGAGAAAAGCACAGGAAATGTTAGAGGAGGGAAGGAGGCTGTGTCCTGATGGACCTGAAAAGGCCTTGTTTTTGCTCAGTGAAGAGTGTGAAGTAGAAGGGGGCAGGGACAGGGCTTCGCAGTTGGTTTTAAGAGTTGTCTTGTTCGAAGAGCAAGCCACTGAAGGAAGGTGTGGGATTCCAAAGGCTCACTGTGGCCGCTGTGAGGTGAGAGGATTAGGGGGAATAAAGGAAAAAGCGGGGAAAGTGACTAAGAGGTGATTACAGGATGTGAAAATGTAGAGAAAGACGCAGCTTGGGAATGTTCAGATGGACTGGTGAAGGCTGTGGCTAACAGAAAGGAAAAGGAGGTGACATTCAGAGCTGTGGCAACACCTCCTGGTTGATGGTGGTATCAGTTCCTCAAACACTGAAGAAAAAGCAGATTGGTAATTGAACACGCTGACTTTCAGAGGTTATACATTTGCAAAGAGTGAGTCTGAAACACAAAAGAGATCTGTGATCCATATACATCGAGTGTGTATGAGGGAGATAAAGAAGAGAGGGGGCTGATGACTGAGGCACAAGTACAGATCTGATGAGAAGAGGCTTATGTACAACGCAGGGTACCGCAGTACTTAAGATCTGGTAAAGACGGGAGACCCATCAGAGAAGAATGAGAAGAAATAGTGGGAGAGAGAAAGAGAGAGAGAGGGGGGGGAGAGAGAGAGAGAGAGAGAGAGAGAGAAAGAGACAAAGAGACAGAGAGACAGAGAGATAAAGTACAACAATAACATAATGGGAGAAAATTAAAACAAAGAGGAAGTCTGCAACTATTGTGGAGACATGAGGTAAAATTAGGACTAAAAGGTGTTGAATAGAGGTTGCAGATGTTCTTAGAACTATTTTGGTGCATAGTGGATGAAGACATCAATTTGGAGAGAGTGGAAGGGAAAAGATGAATGGAAATTGAGTGAGTGGTGGTGAGCAAATAGGATGTGAAGGGAGGTGAGTGAGCAGAGGTAACAAAGAAAGGGTTACTTAGAACTGTTCCTAGAGCAGCACTGTGATTCATATTTCAGAGGTTTACTTCTGATTGGACATGGCTGTCTCACCTACAACTAGTGCTTTCCTCTGTTGTGGAATGCAGGGTAAGAGGATGCAGCCAGAACCCTTGTGGAGAACTCCAATCCCCTGATGTTCCCACAGTTAAAAGATTAATAACCAACAAACAATAAAGCCAGAACCTAGAGAAAAAAGGCTGAGCCCAGGCTCGACTCTTGCTACTATGAGTAGTGGCAGCCAAAGGCCAAAAACTGCAGCACCAGAAGTGGGAGCAGAAGAACCCATAACCCAGGCTCACCTGCACCTTTATTTGGTAACAGCCCTTTAACCCATAATCCTAGCATGCATAAAACAGGGCAGTCCCACAGTAATCCTTGTAGTTGAAGATTACATAGAGCAAGGCATATATCCTTAAATCCCAGTAAGTCCTAGTAAGTCTTAAAGCAAATAACCCTAGTGCAGTAATCCTTGTAGTTTAAAATCCCACAGGGGCGGGGGCAGATGTCTGCAGTAATCTCAATAGTTGATCTGCAGGGCAGGGAAGACATCCTCAAATCCAAGAAAATAAATCCTAGCAAGTCTTAAGTCAAAGTAAGTTGTCTGAGGTTCCCAACACTCTGTCTATAGTAATGAAATGTCTCTCTGTTTAAGGCCTACTGATCCACAGGAAAGTTGGGTGTCTTAGGTCAGAGTAGTTGATGGTCACACTCAGATTATGTCAGTAATTGTGCATCTTCTTATTTTGTGGTGCTCAAGTCAAATGGTTGGAAGGACAGGGGTTTTCTCACACCAGAGTCTCACACTGGTATATGTATGCCTGCAGTTTTGGCAAAGCCTTCAACCACACTGAAGTCAAGCCCAAGTCAAAAGGGAAATGGAGGCAGCTACAAATCTTTGAGAATTTCATCATGATCCACCCTCAAGGATTTCAGCAAATGTCACTTAGACAGATAGATCACAAGGCACAGATCCAATTATTCTCATCCTAAGATCTTTCATTTTGATTTGAGAATGATATTAAATTAAGACAAGAGTGAAAAGTAAGTTAAGGTATCTTGTTGCTCAAGTAGGTCTTCTTCTGTGGTATTGCCATATGTTCAAAGGAAGATGAAAGATAGTCCTGTACTTATAAAACTCTTCAATTAACAGGTAAGAAGACCTTGTAGGTGTTTGGAAGCTGCATTCAAAAATAAAATGTAGATGCATTCTGTGTGTTGGTGTGTGTGTATGTGTGGATGAGGCTAGTATGTAAGTTCAGATGAGGATACTTTTAAAGAAGTCTAAGGCAGTGTTTCTGCAAGTATTTTTCACTAGCTCAGCTAAAAAGAAAAAAAAGATCAATTGTTCACTTAAACTTTAAGTCATGTCATATTCTGGTCCAAAGTCTCAGTGCTGAATGTGATGATGGTGTGTATTAATAATGTACCAATAAAAATTTGAATTTTAAAAAAGTGTATCTTAAAAATGTCTTATATTTATCAGATATTTTGCTATTGGTGGATATTATCTGATCTAAATTTTGTCCTAATTTGGTCCCCAAGTTTCCTCTGACCTCCAGCTGTTATGATATTCCAGCTAATGGTAAAGCAGATTGTTATTAACTTTTTTCTTACAGTTTCATCTGTGCAGTTGCTTTGAGCATTTCCTGCTATGTGGTAAGAGTTGTGGCAGGTCCTAGAACCATGCTACTTCCCTCTCATTTCCTTGTGGTAGAAATAACAGTTATGAGACTGAAACAGCACATCCGGTTGTGTGAGATGCCACCATCTTCAGGGGAAACCCTCTTAGGCCTGAAGCTTTTGGTTCTTCTAAGTACTTACCTATTTGGCAATTCAGAAAATCAAGCAATCCTTTGATTTAAGAGAAGTACAAATAAGATCCAGGATTTCTGTCACAAGGCTGTTGATTCTTGAATGTGATGGTCCCCATGCCAGGAGAGCCACTGACCCCCAGGGCAAGTGGGGTTTGCTTCAGGCCTCAACAGGCACTCACTCTACTGCTAGCTAGAACCTGATAGAGGCCAAGATGAGGAAACAGTATGTAGCTTTTGAATTGGCCCAGCTCCTTGAAAAGTTGAAAAATACTTAGTTGTGAAATTTCTCCAGGAAATTTAATGTACCTAATTACTTAATAATTACTTTTTCTGTGGATCATGCCAACAAGATGTATGATTTGAACAAATGAGTAGCAATATGCATGAAGAAGCTTCTCTTTAAAGTGTGTCCAATGAGTAATGACTCAGGCAGGATGTGGTTTCTGGCTCTTGGGTGATTAGTCACGCTATAATAATGGAATTATGGAAACTTTATAGTCAACATAGTTACAGTTACATGTGTTTGTAGCTAGTATGTGAACACACTTATTCTGGGGCCATTCAGTGACTTTGGCTTTGCATGAAAAATCTACTAAGCTCTCTGAAAGTACATCTTTGAAGAGTATTTCCCAATAATATGCAGAATCATAGATACTGACAGGCCTGTAGACCTCATTCAGCCTCCTCTTCTGACTTACAGAGGTGGAACTGAAGCACAGAGGTAACTAAAGCTCCCTAAATTACAGCCTCCTCATCCAGAATCACCATGAATTTCTCAGGTTCCCCTGCCAACTTTGTTCTGTATGAGGTGCTGGGAAGCTCATGGTTTTCATCTTGAGTTTATGCTCTAGTTTGGGAGATAAAATTGGCACATGCCAGTAATTAAAGATAGCACATGGCAGTGTATCAAATAAAACCAAGTGTGGTCCATACTTGGGTGGCAAGCTGCCATTAATGACCATGCTTCATTGTAGAATCAGCTCATAGGCCAAGAAAGCAAAGCAAGCTTTGAAGTAGACAGATAACCAACATCCAGTGGTACGACATGAATCCAGTGCATGTGGCTTCAGTGCAGGTCCTATGTAGCACAGCTGTTGAGAGAGCCAGAGCACAGCTGTGGGATGCAGAGAACCAGTCGAGACCCACCATGATAGAAAGATCAGAAAAGATCAGAAGCTCTGGCCACATGGGACTTTCTTCCTCCTCACTCAGGTTGTTTTTCCAAACACGAGGCCAATACAAGTTTGGTTGTTGCTTGAAAATGCCCTTTGGTATATGCTGCTGAGTGAGAAAAAATGTCAAAAAAGTAAACCTGAGTCATTTGCAGGAAAATGGATGCATCTTGAGACCGTGAAGTTAAGTGAAATAATCAAGACATGTAAGCATAAATAATCACATGATTTCTCCTACATGAGAAACCCTATATATAAATTTTTTAAAAAAGATACATAATAGAAAATAGGGAGATAAAACTTTTGCAAAAGGGAAAAGAACCAAAAGATGGTGTTGAGGAGAAGGGGAAG
Source organism: Petromus typicus (assembly GCA_004026965.1). Classification (NCBI taxonomy): domain Eukaryota; kingdom Metazoa; phylum Chordata; class Mammalia; order Rodentia; family Petromuridae; genus Petromus; species Petromus typicus. The sequence goes on from PVIR01043289.1 coordinate 7,131, forward strand.
AAAGGAGAATGAAAGAATTAAGATTTGTTATATACACATCTCAATCTCCATTACATGGACTAATATAAAAATTAAAATTGAGAGGATTTAACTCAGGGGTTCAGGAACCTGCCTCACAAGCATAGGATCAGGAGTTAAATCTCTGGTACTAACCCACCCTCCCAAAAAAAAAAAAAATTGAAAGAGACAAAAGAGTACGGATTTCTTTTAAAAATGGAGTGTCCACAGTGATATCCCACATGATGTTGGGATTACTGTCAGTTGATTTTGTAATAGGACAGCCCATAGTACACAATGAGAGGAAGGCAGAGAGCCTCTTTTACCAGCAGTGCTGGGAAACTAAATGTCCAGTGCAAAAGAATGAAATGAAACCCTTATCATAATCATATAGAAAAAACAACTCAAAATAAGAAGACTAAAATATAAGACTGGAAACAAGAAAACTTATGGAAGAAAACACATGGGAAAAGCTTCACGATGCTAGTCTTGAAAATGATTTCTTGGCTAGGACAACAAAAGAAAAAGAGTACACCTGAGACCACATCAAACTATAAAGCTTCTGCACAGCAGAAGAAACAATAAAATGAAAATTCAATCTATGGAACAAGAGGAAATGTTGGTAAGCCATATGTATGATAAAAGGTTAATATCTGAAATATATTAAAATTCCTAGAGCTCAACAGTAATAAATACACAAGCAAATTCAGTTAAGCATGAGCAAAAGACGTTAATAAACATTTGCCTGAAGATGTACAGATAGTCCAGGGTTAACATCTTGTGAAAAGTTACTTAACACCACTATTCGTCAAGAAGTGCAAATTAAAGCTTTAGGAGTCCCAGGCCTTTTGCAGAGTCTTCTCGCTATGCCTGGTCACCATTTCGTCTCCTCTTATAATTCTTGTAAATGTTACCTGTCCCAGAGTTCTAAGTCATGGCAGTGAGGTGAATAATTTACATCTTATTTAGTTGCAATATGATTTAGTAGCAGTCAGGTTAATATAGAAGACTGGAAGACATTAAATACTCTATACATCATTCCTTCACACTTTACCTTTCTGAGCTCAGTGTATATGTCCTTTCAATATTACTCAATTTGATTATAGAGGTCATAGAAATAGGATTAGAAATAGCACTGACTTTGTAGTCAGAATATCTGGATTGTTTAGACCTGTTTTTGTCACGAACTTTAGTTAAGTTATTAAAACTTTCTTGTGAGAAGAAGATAAGAACAAATTTCTCAGTGAGGTGTAATTTAACATCCTCCTCCCTTTTCACCTTGAACTGTACTGTTAGGAGGGAAGAAAATGAGGCCCAGAGGGCTAAAGGGTCTGTTCTCCATGGCGCCCAGCCAGGCAGAGTCAGAAAGAGGCTTAGCATCCTCTGTGTGGCAAGTTACACTCCTGTGTGACTGAGCACAGGAAGCAGAAGCCAGGCTTCTCTTGCAGTACTGACTTGTCTTCCAGCCTACAAATTCCCACTGTTACCAAGAGCCAGGGCTGCATAGGTATGGGAGTGAAGTGATTGGAGGGCCTTGAAGACAGAGCCTCTTCTTCAGATGGACCTGATTCTGGAAAATGGTATTAGTCCTCCTTAGTAGCTTGAACTTTTAGGCCTAAGTCTGGCTATCTCTTACTTCATTTTAATGCTGTGTATGTTCAGCTTTTTTGAGAAAGTCTCTGGTGTTTGATAGTTTACTTGTTTGTTGCCTTTTAAATTCTTGTTAAAATTTAATTGTTATCATAATAGTTTTAAGAAGGAGGAATGTAGGCCAAGAGGGCTCAGTTGTTGTGAATGGATTAATTCATCTAACATAGGAGCGGGTTTGTTCCCGTGAGTGTGGCTCACTTCTAACAGGAAGAGCTTAGCCCCCTTCCACATCTCTCCCCTCCCTTTGCTCTTCCACCATGGGTCCTGCAAGGAGAAGTCCCTCCCTAGATGTCAGCTCCTGTCTGTTGGCTTCTTCAGCCTCTGAAAGTGTGAGGAAGTGAGTTTCTGTTCATTATAAATTACCCATTCCAAAATATTTTATGATAACAGCACAAACAGATTGAGACAAATAAATTGTTCTCCCACTGGCATGATTTTCTATTTAAACTATGCAGCTAGTAGCAGAGGCTCGTATGGACAAATCTCAGATGGCTGTACGGTTCCTTGTGTTGCTAATGCTCAGAGTCAGTGCAAAAGAAAAGCTCCACCTGTGGTCTGGAAAGCTAAAGCTTTGTCTTTTTTCACTTCAGGCTGGGAAGGGAAGAAAACATATTATTGGAAGTTTCTTTGTCTAATGACTGATGAGCATCCTTGGATTCAAGTATGACATGTGGCACGGTGTGTGTCTTTACTCTTTCTCCATGGCAGACTGTCTTTGCTGGCCCTGACACTGGCTGAAATTTTCCTAAGGCTCTTTGCTTTGCCTTAGCTTTTTAAAAAGCTGTTAAAATGAGACTTACCTCCAAGACCACCTTAACATTCGCATTACTGAAGGAACCCAGGCTGCATTTCCTGATACACTGGCAGGAAATCGTGGTCAGTTGTTCAGTAACATGCTTCATTTCTTCACTAACTTTTCACTTACTTTGTGTCTGCCAGTGGACATCCAAATTACTCAGGAGGAGAGATTTTATCTTATCCATTTTCCCTCTTTCCTAGTGATCCAGAGTTGTTTAAGGCAGATACTGAGTAAATATTTTTAGTGGGGTTGAGAAATGGTCTGCTGCTGCTCTCCATTTATTTCTTAACTCAGTTTAGGTTTAGAAATAACTAGAGCAGATGCTAAAGACTATTTTATCGTGTCTCCCAAACCCAGTTTCCTGCATTGAGTAAATGAAAAAACTGCTGTCACCGTAAGTTGCTCAGGATAACAGCTCATTACAGGAGCATTAGAACAGGGCTTTTCAGTTCAGTGATCTTTCCACTGCACAGTGCTGCCTCCCGCCACCAAATGGGGTCAGGAGGAAATGGGACATGAAATAGGTAAGTGCTAGGAGGAAAAAGTACCCACAAACGTTGGGGAGATGGAAAGTGGAGTTGGGACAGGGAGAGTTACTAGAGACCATGGTGGACTCTAAGGAAAAGGCTAGTAAAAGACTGAGAGACATAGGACTGACCTGCAGAAATGGAGAGCACATTTTATCTAACTTTGACTCTGCTGAGATGCGAACGAGCTGTGGCAAATGACGTGTTCGAAAGACAGCAGCCATGTCACATGTGCCACAAGCTGTTCAACTGCATGGCCTTAGCAATCCCCTAACAGTGGGTGGCTTCTGAGCCACATGTTGTGGTGTATACTGGAATTCACAGCACTTTGGAAAGCTGAGCAGGAGGACTATAAATTCTAGCCTTGCCAAGGCAACTTAATGAGATCCTGTCTTAAAATTTAAAATTAAAAAAAAAAATACTAGGACAGTAGCTCAGTATAAAGGTCCTGGGTTCAATCTCTTGTACTGGAGAAAAAAAAAAGGAGTTGGTGTCATGATGTCTGATCCCTCTCCCTTAAATCCGAACTGACTTATGAATTTCTAGAAATGAATATATTTTGGCTAAAGGGACCTATGTGACTTTGTAAAGCCAAGGTCAAAAAACCCCATAAACATGTATGTTTCCTCTGGAACATTCATTACAGCAGCCATGTAACAAGTCTGGCTACTGTGAAATCACTATGTTGGATAATGCACATGGAAGCATTCCAGTGGTCAGTACCATCTGACCCAGCTTTCTAGCCATCCCTGGTGTCTGTTATTTTTATTATTATACTCAATTATTATATTATGTTATAGATATTATATATATTATGTTATGTTACTATTATATTCTGTTACTATTATAGTCTATTATTTTTGCTATTATAAAATATCTGAAGCAGACAAGTTTATAAAGAAAAAATAAACACATTTAACTCACAGTTTCAGAGGCAAACAGTTCAACAATGAGAGGCCCCATTCATTTGGCCCCCTTTGAGGGCCTAATGGCAAATGGTATCACAATGGAAGAGCATGTGGAAGGGAGAGATCATTTCACCAGAAACCAAAGGGATTCTAATTGAAAAGGGGAATTTATAATACCACACATAGTATCACAGTGCAAGGAAAAAAGATAACTGTGGAAGACACAGACCCAGCTCAGCATAGAGACACAGGGAAATAATTGCACTGTTTCATAGTCATTTTCATTAAAAAATTAATAAGGTAGCATATTCCATGAAGTCTACTGGAAGAAGGTATGTAGGTGTTGTGTGTGTATATCTGTGTCTGTGTGTGTATGTGGAGGCCCATGACTCCCATTTTGTGCTGAGGTTCTGTAGGTTGAGGATGGGTGTGGGAAGAGTGTAGATGTGATAAATGTGTGTCATATGCTAATTATAAATTTCCAAAGGCAATTGCAACAACAACTTCTGTTGCACAAGCCACTGTTCTAGAATTTGTACTAAACTCACGACTCCTTTGATCAGTGAGATGTGGGGCAATTGATATTTGGGGATTTCTAAACTTATGCAGTAAGATGGCCTGGAAGCTGCCACTTTTGCTCTTTGGAGAAGCCAGATTCTGGGTAAAAAGTCCAACTATCCTTTGACAGTCATACCACAAAGATACTGAAGGTTGTCACATGAAGAGACTACATGGCAGAGAACTCCAATTTCCAGCTCACAGCCCCAGCTAAGTCTCAGCTGCCAACCAACACCAGCCTG